>JAPYYV010009634.1:0-13332 GCA_030522625.1 Copidosoma aretas | reverse complement strand
AGGTTTCGCATGTTCTCCCTCGACAGTGTGCTTGTTATATCAGCCCATACTTTCTCCTCTTCATCGAGAGTTTGATCGTCTGAGAGTATCGCTATTGGGTTCCTATTATCGGGGTCAATGAGTTGTCTACGTGTGTGTGTTACGTCGCTGTTATATTCGTTTTCGAGTACTGTGGGGTCTTTGTTTTTTTATTTCCATTGGAGTACTCCCTGTGCCCTGTTCATGAATATTCCTGCCTTCCTATGTCTTTGGTCTGTTGTCGTCCTGTTGTTCTGCCCTAATATGTATTTTGCGTTAACTTCGTCTGTTATTCCCAAGTGTGTTTATTCCCTGTTTTCTGCTTCACCTATTTGATTTGTTGAAATTTCGTCATCGGCCAAGAATTTTTCTGAGCCCTGTCCGTGCGAGTCAGTGCTTTGTCCTACGGTCGCCATTTCCTGTTATTGTAGGATAAGAGATTCCTATTGCTGACTAACCTCTTTTATTACTTAGTGTCCCCTTTTAGTGTAGTGCCTAGATTTATAGGTCGGATTTCACGCTCCGTTCTTATTTTTATGATCTTGTTTTTCTTGTTTTTCCGTGGTGGCTGCGTATTTATGCTATGCGTCACCTTACCGTTTCGCCTGCGTTTTCTCAAACTATCTCTTTTTCCTTAAATATTATTCGGGGTTGTGGGCAGCGGAGTTTTCCTGCTTTACTTAATTTTTAATTTTTTTCCGATGCATGGGCTCTATATGAAATAACCTCAAAATGGGGTGTTTCCGCGTTTGTTGTCAATTAAGGACGCTGCGTTAGTCTTTATTTGTTATATTTACAGTAATAATACTATTAGGGGAGCCGATTACAGGAATGCAGGATTACTATAAGGGTCTGTTTTTTGGTCTATTCTATAAGTGCCTCTTCGGCATGTATTCCCGGGGTTCATGGGGAGAAAATGTAACAATATATATCCACCTACCAGGTTTCTGCCGTCCAGATTATGAATATGAGTGCGCTGATCTGCATTCTTTCCCTCAATCCTTGACTCTGGCTTCGTTGCACGGGTGTTCTGGGATGTTATTTTCTCCTCCTCCGCTCTCGGTAGCTGATGATGGAGCTGCAACCCTGGTTGTCCTAAGGTTACCTCGCTGACTCGTTTCCACGTGGTCCATGGTCTGTTTTAATTTTTATTTTTTTCTTTACTGGTACCGTCTTCTCACACTTAATCACTTTTTCAGCTTTCCAATATTAAGTGGCACTTCTTTTATTTATTTATTTATTTATTTTTTTTTTTTCATTTTACTTGCACTCCTTTTTTGTTTCGCGACGCTGCGCTATGAGCGCTTCCAAAGAAGAAAGATTGAGAAAAAAATTCCTTGACCGATCCCACTTCTGGCACCAAAATTACTGTAACGTGGGATTACGTTCGGTATGGTGACCGGAAAATAAGTGCACGGCGAGTAAGGTTCATAGTTCTTTATTCAATTAGAGACCGAGTGGATACGTCCGCTTCTCTCGAGCGTCGGATCTAGTCTCTCTTAGTCTCTCTTCCTTCTCCTGACTCCCTCTCCCCTTGCCTACCAAGTACTGCCCCGTCCGAGAGGGCCCTCGGCTAGGGAAGGGCGGACGGACGTATAGTATATACTATCGTACGTTACAGTATATTAAATTAATTTAAAAGTATAAAATTTTTTAAATATTATTTTTAACCAACAATGGATACAAGACACATCTTCAATTGCATCTTAACGTTTGTATTATTTTTATATAAGGATCCATATTTGACTAGAAAAATTGTTCAAAAAATAATGTTTTTACATCCAATCTGATTGAAAACATTATTTTACCATTACTTTTTGAAAACATATTAGTTATTCTGAAAAAAGAAATTGTATCAAGTACTTGTATTGAAGAAATTCGCCAATGTTTTAAATCTTTCGGTATGGTGTTTGACAGACTTTCGACTGAAGCAAAACGGTTTTTAGTCTTGCAAAAAAAAAAAGATTTTTTGATATCGAACAATTCAAAGTCGGAGACTATTACAAACAAATTTAGATTAAGAATAAAAAGCGAATTGTTTCTGAGCCAGCGTATGGAGTGCATGTTCCTCTCAGAGAGCCCCTTAAAATATTTTTAGAAATAAGAAGTACCCGTGGCGATATTTTAAAGTATATGAGTGATTTGAGCAAAGAAAAAATTATTATTTCAAACATCTTACAAATCGAAAAATGGTCGGGTATTTATTCAGGAGATAATGAGAATATTGTGTTGCCTTTGACTCTTTATTTTTACGAAATTAAGACTCGCAATGCTTTGGGAACTCGAGCAGGAAATGATAAGTTTGGAGCCATTTACGCTACAATAGCCTGTCTTCCTTTGCATATAAAATCAAAATTTGGCAGCATACTGTTTGCAGGTCTTGTACACTCTGGTGATTTAAAACAATTTGGCAATGACTCTATTTTTTCTCCAATAATCAACGGAATTACTTTTAGTAGTAGGAGATAATTTGGGTCTTAACTTCATCTTTAAATTTGTCAAATCTTTTAAGGCCACCTACTTCTGTAGATTTTTCAAACTGAACTATGAGGAAACAGACACAAACATGGTTGCAAATCCATAAAAGCAGAGTACAAAAGAAAATTATGACCAGGATGTACTAACTTGTGATTCTAAATTAATTGTAATCGAGGGACCTTACTCGTTTCACAAAATAAAAGATTTCCATGTCATGCATAACGTTATCGTTGACCTTATGCATGACATGTTGGAGGGCGTTTGTGTCTACGTTATGCGTGGTATATTGAAACATTTTATATTTGTAAGACGTAGTTTTTCACTACAAACTATAAATAATTTCATTCAGAATTTCAATTATTCCCAAGCAACAAATAAACCAATAAAAATTAAATAAAAATAAGACCACCAACTCATTTGAATTTATAATGAGTGCCTCGGAAACTTTGACATTAATACGATATTTTAGATCAATTGTAGGACACTTAATACCTAAAATTAATGAATGCTGGAAACTCTTTTTTGTTTGCGCCAAATTTTGTATACTCTCTTATCACCAAGGATTATTCCATTTCATATAAGAACCTTACAAGATTTAATTAAAAATCACAATCCGTTGTACATTAAACTGTTTTGCGCTTTAAAGCCTAAGTCTCATCTTTTGACTTATTACCCGTTAATACTTTTTTTGAATGGACCGTGCGTTTATTATTGGTGTATGCAGTTTGAGTCCCGACATAGAGAAGTTAAATCTGTTGTATCTTCCACCGCTTCGTCCAAAAACTTACTTGTAACAATTGCGGTGAAAGAGCTACTTAGAATGTGTTATATGATGCACAGTGCCGACGATTACAATGAAGATGTATTAAAAAAAAATGGAGAAAATACAATCTTCAGATATGTTAATAAAATTAACATTTGTAACATATTGTATAAAAAAGGAATGTTCATAGTAGCTCGTTTGGACGAGAACGAAAAATAATTTGGAGGAATAATCAATGTTAAAGTTGAAAACCAAAAAGTATGGTTTTATCTTACGATTTACTCAGAGATCTTATTTGAGGAGCGATGCCATGCTTATTCATGTAATTACGAAAGTTCAACAAAAATTTGGCTAGCACATGGTGATTTGCCAATAAACAAACCTTGCTTGTCAATTAAAAATGATGGAAATCATTACATCTGTACAGATTATATTTTTTAAATTTCATTCATATTTATGCTGTATATATAACGTAAACGTTTGTATTTGTCATTAAAATAAAAGTGTCTAACTAAATTTGATTTTTATTATCCATTTACTGCATTTTAATGTTTACAATCCGCTTTGAATCTCAGCGTATAAAACTCTCCCCGCTACATTAAATAATATCAGCAAAAGATTTAGATTACAGAGTAAATCAAGGAATAAATTACTCACTCTTAGGTGTACAACGTAGATCGAATAAATTAATTCCATACAACTGAACCCAATCACCCTTTGCCTGATAATTGCATTATTGAATTATTTGTATATTTATTATTTATATCATGTATTAAGTTATGATAATGTGAGAACTTTAATTAATAAATAATAAACTGTGTCCCAAGGTATGAATTCATCTAAACCAGAATGTTAGACTCTACGTATAAGAGTTGGATCCATCGATAGATTATTTACTCATAAAAAATAGAAAAAATTATTTTGCATGGATACTTGTTAATCGCAAACTCCTTATCTCCTAACTATATTCTGTGAGTATCTTTATCTTAATAACTATACGTACGAGGGTTAAAAAGATTGATGGATAGTTTGATACTGAATTATATATCGTATATGAATAATTGGTAATCTTAAGCTCTTCATGCTTCATTGCCCTTAACCCTGGGGTCAGATCTCGATCATTTTATATGTGGTAAATCCTACAATTTTTTGCGATAATCCCTATGAAACAACTAGAAATGAAGGCTACTAGCATGCAAAGTCTAAAGATTATCAAAAAAAAGTTCACTTTCGTCATATATCGAATGATCGCGATCAGACCCCTGTACCACTAGATTTTATTTATAAGATTTAAATTCATCGATATGTGGTGGTTCCCACTGCTTAGGAACAAAAACCAAGCTCGCGTTACCAGAGCACTCGCGGAGATAATTGCTGCTTTCGGTGCGAACTTACCCCGGGAATACGCGGTAAGCTTACTTCGGGTTTGAGGATGACGGAAGTGCGAAGCAGGCGAACACAAGGAAAAGAACAAAACATCGTGTATAGTTAGCTAGGTTCATCCTAGAAAGCGGTTCGCAGCGGACAGGCACGTGCCATTGTCGACGCTGTTGGTGGTGAGAGATGAGGGAGTGAAAGGGTGCGGCAGAGCTTGCCACCTAAAGGTGGCCGTCGAGCAGAGCTTGGCCGCTAAAGATGTCGCGCGCTACCAGAGAGCTTGCGGAACTAATTGCTGCTTTCAGCGCGAGCTTAGTTTTTGTTTCTGTACTGTGGGAACCGCCACATATATATAATGTATTAATGATGAAATAAGTTTATAAATTTATGTTGTGATGAAGTTAATTCCGAAGTTATTATTCCCGATAACTCTGCACTGTGAGCCTCTTTAAACTAATGACTGTACGTACAAACGTTTAAGTTGTTAATAAATCCTTCATGCATTAAGAGAGCCGAGTTTTGAAATAAATAAATACATTATAAAATGGAATCCTTACTCCGCTCTTTAAGTCCACGTGAAATTTGGCATGGAGTTTTCACGTAAGTTTCCACGTAGATCACGGAAAATCAACGTGAAATTGCACGGAGAAAAATTCCATCAGAATTAATAGTCCTCGTGTATTCTTTCCGTCGACTGAATTCCACGTAGATTTTTTAAATTAAATTCTACGTTTACACTTTAAAAACTGTTATTCAGAAAAAGTACGTAACTTAGTTGACGGAACTTAGCTGAAAATAAGATTAAAGTCATGCTAAAATCTTAGATAAGATTTGAGAGAGAATCATTGATTCTCAGCTGATCGATACGACTATAACAGACTCGTAAAATTGACATCGTGACGAAAAAGATAAGCTCTGGTCAAACTGTTTTTGATAACGTAATAAGGCTCATTTTCCATTAAACATTTGAAACTTTTGTTAGTGAACAAATGTGATTCCTTAAACCGAACAAACATGTTTCGACGTTTTTTTTTTATCAATAACAGTAATGAAACACATATTTTACCAAATTCCAAGAGTCTAGCATTTTTCCTTTATTGGTAAAAAAAACTTTAAATTTTTGAAAATTTTAATGGTTTTTAGCAATTATTTAAATAAACAATCGATAAATTTCATAAAACCGGGGCTTAAATTAACTGGTTTGGAATTAGCTACTAGACAAAAACTTTAAAAAAAATTATTCTACTGCCGTCTTTCTTATTTAAAGAAAAGCCCAAAATTCACGATTTCTTGACATATAAATGACTATTAAACAATGTTCTGTTTACGTAATTTGGTATGAATCTCAGAGGTACACTCCTTATTACTAAATACACCTATTTTTATGTGTACCTAAAACGAATTAGTTAAACCGTTTTTCCAATTCTACAGGCCTATTACTGGGCTAGACAAATTAATAACTTGGGACACACTTCTATTATTTATCAATTAAAGCTTTTACTTTATCATCCATTATTAAATGATAAAATAAAAAAGGCAATCATGACATGCAGAGTGATTGGGTTAAGTTGCTTCGGATAAATTTATTTGATCTACGCGGTACACCTCATATTAAGTGATTTTTTTCTTGATTTACTCTGTAATCTGCATGATATTTGGACAGAATCACTTGCTCTCAAGTGTACTTGTAAATCTTCCGTCAATATTATTCAATTAACATCATTTATTAATTTTTGATGATAAATTACTTTTACTTTGTAAAATAAGGCAAATTGTTCTTAATTACGTGCTAGCTTCTTTAGCAAATCTGCAGTGCTTCCCTATCAAAACTTTAGAGCTGAATCAATGCTGATTTTAGCCTTAAATCAATTATGAATAAATGCTGAATAATTGCAGAATCAATGCTAAACTATCGCTGATTTCAGCGTTGAATCAATTATGAATCATTGCTGAATCAATGTTGAATCAACGTTGAGTTAATGAAAATATGAACATCGAAATCCGGCTTCAATTGAAACTATTGATTTTGTTCTTTTTCGGTAATTGTCTTTAATTGAATATTATAAATATACGTATCCCAGCACTTATTACAATGTTTTTATTGAAATCATTCTAAGATTGTAGATTTTTGAAATGTGACTTTGTTATAAAAACGATTATACATTACAAACTAATTCTTTAATAAGTATTACTTACTCACAACTCCAACCGAATAACAATACTCCAATGTTCCAAGCACTTTTTGTTAATAAATTTTTATAAATCTTACATATTATTGACAAAATATGTATCTATGATTGAATTTTATCTTCTATACACTTACATGTCTACCATTACACTGACTATTAGTAAATTTTATTCATTTAGATTATTTAAGTTATACAAAAAATTAAGATCAAATAATCTCAATGAAATACTGATATTTGAAAAGTTGAAAAAAATAAAAATAATTAATTCTTTTTTTTTATGGTAAGAGTTTTAATTTATTTCATTTTAAAAGTTATACATGTCATCACTTTAATGTTTGCGCGCAACGTGCGCTAAACGAATGCTTGTACAAAAATACTTTGAATGAAACAGAACAGCACATGGAGAAGTGGTGGACTGTAGTTGTTGTCAAGCTCATCAAGTTATGATGACATAAAGACTTTCATCTAGATAAAATGGTTTTCTTACTACTAATTATGTAATTGAAAACTATTACTATGTATGGTATATAATAAACTTTAACATACTTAACGGTAGGGTTATTTAAGACAATAGTCTAACATTGGATACACACTGCGACTATATTAGCGAAAAGGTTTCCTAAAAACGGTTTTTCTGGCCTCATAATACAAAAATAGTTTAATAAAGCATTCAGAATGATTCAGAATGAAAATAATCTATTTTACTTCTATAAAAAGTTGAATTATGTTAAAAAAATTTTATATTCTCTCATATCCACATAGTACGAAAAACATTTTGCTACTTATTTCATTTAAAACTATGTTGTTAACGAGGCTTTGAAGTATACAGAGGGCGTCAGTGTACGGCGCATATGTAAAAAGAAAAAAAGAGCCTGACAAGACACGAGGGAGATGGAAAGGCAGCCCATAATGTTTCTTTCATGTTAAAGAGATAAAATATCAGATAGATGATTTAGAATGGATGAGAAAGCCATTTTAATGCTTTGTACATAGTGCTATTTGTTGAAACTTATATTAACAACCTTAATATGGTTGTAAAAACAAACGATTAAAGCCTTGGATTATTATAATTGGTCGTACGATTTCGGAGATGTGACCGATTCCATGTACACATATACACCAGTGTCTCTGCCAACTAGGCGCTTTCGTGCCGGCGCGATGCACTGTGACTTACTTGCTTTTTCTCTACTAGCAGCCTGAAGTGGGTAAGCTTCTGCACTTGCTGCTTCAACCTAAGCCCCGCCCACTTCTTACAGCTCAAGTATTATCTCTTACTAAGAGTACCCGTAGCCTTTAATGGTCGAGTGAGACAAACGTTTGGCCTATGCGCAACTCTAGCAGCATACTGTTCAATTTTGACTAAATCCAATTCTTTTTTTTTTTCTTTTCTTTTATTTTAAAGGCAATTGTTTATTATCAATCAGATTCAGCTTTTATTTTTCGCCACTTTTTTTCTTGGCATATATGAGATGAAAAGATTTTTCTTCATTGCTTGGAAACAATTTTTGTACGTTTGAAAAATAAATAACTGTATAGACGTCTACAAAAAAGTACGATACTGTTTCTGCGGCACCTTGCGGTAAGTATCTCGGCGCGTTCTTTTTAAAGAAAAAAAAAATTTTTTGATTAAATGACTACTAAATGCCTAGAGAGTTAGCGATATTTGACGTACTAAAAATTATCTAAATTTAATTACACTTCAAAGTTCTACTTGCTTTAATTTTTTCTTTGAGTTGTTTCCCCAATAGGCCTAATCTACTAGTAACTATGTCGGAATCAATTAGTAAAGTTAAAAGAATAAAAATATGAGCGGTAACCACAACAGATAATTTAGCTCTGAGTACAACAAAAAATCGGTGATAATCACAAAAGAGCACTTCCAAAGGGCGGAGCCGCTGTGTACAGAATTATTTGTGTAGCGGCTTTCCGGACCACCAGCTTAAGCGCAAATGAGTATTTGTGGTACATCTAACTTCGCACTATTGTAACTGACAATATTTCAATGAAATATTTACAAGTCGTAGGGTACCAGTGGACGAAGAGAAAATTTTTTCCCAACAATAATTTAGATCTTCAAGCTTTACAAGAGAAAATTGCATTATTGCCTTCACGTTTTGCTGACAAAGAATTCAAACTTTCTGGATAAAAAGTCGATGGCTTTTAAAAAAAATTACTTATACGCATTAAAAAATAGTGATTTAGAATTGAAAAATGATAAAATATTGCTTGATGCCATTATAACTTTGCCACATTCTAACAAAGAGCCTGAACGAATTATTTATATTGCTAATGATGTTAAAATTAAAAAAAAGGATAAAATAGAAGTCGATTTATTACATGCAGTTTGTTTTATTTGGTCTTCTTTTTCTGCTCGCGGTATAAATGTATTAAATGTTTCGGTAACTAAGATACATCTAGATTTATTAACTTTAAAAATATATAAGCACAAAGTTAATGATTCTCCAAAAAATAAAGGTCAAAGCAAAATACTTATGGAAATATTTTTACTGATATCTGTTGGTAATGTCTATCTTTTACTTACTTTGCATGAAAGAATAATTTATTATTCTGTGCATACTATGATTCGCTTCGTAGTATTTCAATTATGTACATTAACTACTCATATTAACGTCAATAACATCATTATGTATAGGACATGCAAGCGTTTTTATACTTGTCGATGAATACGTAACACAGTTCATCAGCGTTATACGCAAAGATAATGCAAGCTCAGATTTACCCACTTAAAATAACACTGAAAAATCTGAGCTAGCATTGTCTTTGCTTGAGGTGTCGCGTGCTGCTAGAGTGGCGCATAGACAAAGTGTTTCTCCCAGTCGATTATTAAAGGCTACGGGTACTCTTAGTAAAAGGTACTACTTGAGCTGTGAGAAGTGGGCGGGGCTTAGGTTGTGCAGCGAGTGGGAAAGCTCTCCCACTTCAGGTTGCCAGAGAGAGAAAGCTAGTAAGTAGCAGTGCGCTGGTGCGAAAGACTTTGCTTGTTAGAAACAGTGATACACACACACACACACACACACACACACACCACCACACACACACGTACACATACTCACACATACACGCACAGACACTCTTTATTTAAAGTGATGTATTTTCATTCGAAATACTAAAAAAGGTTTCCAACATAATTATAAAAAAACTTTTTTTTTTGACCGACACATAGCTTATTCCATAGGAAAGCAAAAAATTGAGCTCGTTACTCTCAGATGTAACATATTGAAAATATAGTTCAACTATGAAAATTGACATTTATGCGGTCAGGAGAGATTTTTTATTAAAGATTGTCGTATAGATATGAAAATTAAAGCAATTATTTCTTAAAATTCGTCTCATTATACTGCAACAATTTGTGAAAATCCACAAAATTAAAATGTACTTTATAGTTATTCCGTAATCCTCCTGATGTGGTCAGCATATTTGTTATCCTATTTAGTCACATTTCCGATGAAAACTAGTAGGATTCATACTGACTTTGATGAGTAGTGCATGATAAGTATACATCCGGATCTTGCGATGATACATGTGTATACATTTACTGGTAGGCTTTGGCTTCCTACGCGCTCTATATGCCATCCACCTTTCCGCAGTCATTTATGATGTCTGCTCTAGACTTTTGATAAAGGTCTAATTTTTTTTACTCTACTTAATGTAAATAGCGCTTTATCGCTGCAAAATTTCTATGAATATAAATTTTCAATTCTTATGATGATATTTATTTATGTATTGAATCGGCTAATTTTAGTTTTTTCTGCAGTAGTACAATTATTGCATCGAGTATTGATGTTTGATATTTTAAAAATGATGTAAGTTTTTCTAAGAGATCCACTATCCTTTAAGTTGCAGCCAGTAATCGCTTTTTAAGTGTTCGGTCTCATATAAGCGAGAAATTCTAGCCTCAAATAGTAGGTAAAAAATTCTTCGTTAAAACTTCAAATAGTTGCAACTAGAGGTTAGGTAAGTTTTTTCTTTGAATGCAAAAGTAAGGTGTGCCCCCTTTTACTTGCTAGAACAGGTGGCCATAGTGTTGTCTGTCATCTTGTTAGCTGCTGTTCACTGGTGGCAAGGTACAGCAAAAATATACAAACATAGGAACCTTCGCTTTGATTGGGGTTTGCCAGAGAGAGTTTATACTATATAAAAGGCACTACTTGTAACTGGTTGTTGTTTGCCGTGATTCGTGGATTGCCATTTTTAAATCTTATAAGATCTTATTTTTGACTTAAGCTGGATATATAATTTGGTAAAGATAGGAGTCTATATATCCAGAAGATCTAACTTAAATAGTCAAAGCCAGTGAGAAAAGCAGTCTAGATTAGATAATATAATAGAGACTAAGATGAGTGATGCGAGATCGCCAAGTAGAAGTCAAGACTTTAACAACTGCTGGAATATCAAAAATAATCGAAATTGTGCCACGGACGAATGCAGTCATATCATAAGTATTATACAAATAGTACAGCCATGCACAGGCGGCGTCAATGGTCGAGGGGACAACGCATCGGCTAACATGTACGGAGTTGTTCGGTTCGAGCCTAGCTCGATTCCGTCTTTTAGCGGGACCACCCGTATTATAATTCGGTAGCAACACGATTTAACAGCACACTATCTATTGAAAAATCCCTACACCTCGTTTTTACACTTCCTCCACACCTCCCATACCGAGAGCTTAACGTAATTACCCGTAACAGTGGCGCTCGATGTGGGAAAAATGCATAATAATTAAAAATTCAATATCGGTTAGGAAGAATCGTCCATTATCACTGGTGGTCAAGAAAGAAGAGTAGAGCTACGTTAATTCGTCAGAAATCATGTAAAATCGCGACCCTCGATGAAAGCGGCCGGTACGATTCACGTGTGGAAATAGAGTGTCGGTAATTTTCGTCAAGAACTGATAGATTATATAGAATATGAACAAAAATACAGAAGATTTATGCGTGGAAATAGTGCATAAATAATTCCCGTTAAGGACGGGTAGATAATATAGAAGATAAAAAGGAAGAATAAGAATACAGAAGAATACCCTCCATAGAGACGGAGGATCAAAGTGCCCGGAATAATGGCACGTATACATAGTGGATAAGTTAGATGTGAGAGATACATAGAGAGCCCCACCAGGCAGCGTAGTACGGAAATCAATCATCTGGGACACTGATTCTCTAATAGACGGAGGTGTCACGGACGAGTGCAGTCATATCATAAGTATACGAATAGTACAGCCACTTACAATGGCGTCGACGGTTAAGAGGACAACGCATCGACTTGCAAGTACAAAGTTATCTGGTTCGAGCCTAGCTCGGTTCCGCCCTTTGGCATGACCACTAGTAATATAATTCGGCAGAAATACGATTAACCAGCCTGCCATCTACCGACAAATCCGTACATCTCATCTTTGCACTTCCTCCACTCCCTCCACACCGAGAACTCAACGTAAATACACGTAAGAATTGCAGCTAGAAAGTAAAAATAAAAAGTTGATTTAAGGGCGTAGTCAATTAAGATACTGAAAAATGCTCTCAAATGTATCACCATCAAAGAAATGTCGTTGTAGCGAGTGCAGATAAATTATAATTCTACTAAGTTTTCGGCCTGCTACTCTCAAAATTGTGTCAGGTAAGTTAGGTCTCGTGTTTTTCGATGTCTTAGCAATAGTTTATCAAGTATTAAACATAGTCAATTATAAAAACCCTGTAGTTACACTTGTAACAATATACGCAAAAAGTACACTTGTAAAAATATACGAAATTTCGTCACATATTTCAGAAGGTAAACATATTCTTAAAAAAATTATTAAAAATTTCAAAAAATTTTCAAAAAATAATAAAAATTACAGCAGAGCTGAAAAAAATATGTTACGTCGTTTCAGCAAATTAACTTCGATGAATTTTCTCAGATCTTTAGGAGTAATTTAACAGACTCAAATGACTTAAAATTCATCATTTAGTAATATGATATCACTTTTTTTGGGCTGATCATTAAATATCGTTCGAAACAGTATATTTTTTTTTTTCAAAAATTAGATAAAAAAATTTGACTATGAATGATGTGCGCAAAAAAGACAAACTATATTTTAAAATCCCTGCTAACCTGGTTTTTTGAACATTTTTCCAATGTTGAAATCATAAATTAGTAAAATGAAAAAAATTTTGATCTAGATTTTTTAAATTATACATTAGATACATTATATATATATATGTATATATATATACATATATATATATATATATATGTGTGTGTGTGTGTGTGTATACATATACTAGTGGGGCTTCGCCCCCTGCGTGCTCTCCGCTAACACCCATAATTCAATGTTTTTATTATTATATCTGGATAATATATAAAAAAATACGAGGTGTGTTCAAAAAGTAAGGTGACTTTGTATTTTTAAACAATAATATTTATTTATTTATCAATATTTATGTTGTCCCCTTCAAAGTAATCTCCCTCGGATACAATACACTTATGCCAACGGTTTTCCCAATCCTCAAAGCA
>JAPYYV010009633.1:0-11814 GCA_030522625.1 Copidosoma aretas | reverse complement strand
AAAAATATCATTTTACATAGGTCACGCCTTCCCTAATACATACATTAATCATGTCAACGCTTACGCATATATTTATTGGTCCTGTCTGATATATACCAGTCCTCGTTACAGAATGTATTATTCGTCAGTATGATCGTGTCGCTTACAGGCTACAGCCTATTTAACTAAGATCTCGACAAATGTAAGCGATGTTGTAACAATCTGTATACTGTGATATAATGTAAGTGTTAGTGTTTTAAACTATAAGCGATTGTATAATTGTTTACTTATGTATTATTTTATGATATTCATAGTGCTTCACAAGGGCCTCATTCTAAAGTGGCCGAAACGTTGCATAATAACAAATAAAGACCATTGGACAGCATTGCCGTTGGAGTCATATTTTTAATTGTATTATTATACATATTTATCATGATTTATACGTGTTACATAAATTGTCAAGTGATTTCTGAAAAAAAGATTTTCTTAATGTATATTGTTATTATTTAATGTCAAAAATAAAAAATTTGGATCTAGAGACAATTTTATGTAATCTATATTTAAATATTCTCATTTCCAGCTCTATAACTCAGAACTGTTGGTCGGAGGATTTATCGAAGTAACTTCTTATAGCAAATTTCATCACTTGATAAGGTTGCATACGCCTATTATCCAGAAAAAATTATTTTAATATCGAAAAGTCTAATTGAAACTTAAAATAAATTTTTCCAATGGTTTTTTAATTGAAAAATTGAACTTTTTCATAATCTAAGCCACTTATGCACGTATAGAACCTTTCAGACAACTGCATAATATAATTTTGTTATTAAGGACCTGATTCAAGGGTGTACAGAGAAAAAAAAAAAGAAATATTTTGAAAATGAAGCACCCTGATGTTCAGATTTATAAATACTCAAATAAAAGGAACAATTACCATCAGCTGTTCTTTAAATCTGATTGCAAAAAAAAAAAACCCGAAGTTAAAAAATATATTGCTTAGTTTCCACTATTTGTTAAATAACAACTAAAGCTACTGTAATGCGTTTTTTTAACAGAACACTTTTTCCGTGAATTTTGATCACAATACAAAGCGATTAAAATAGTTTCTATGCTAGTCATGGAACATATTTTCTTGGATAATTCATCGACTCGCTTGATTCCATCTCAATTTTTTGCTAAGTAGTACTCGTAATAATTACCTTTTTTGAAAATTATGTAATTTTTCAATAAAAGCACCAATAAAAAAATGTTTCTGTGCAATTTGTTTTTGTTTGTGCCACGCCCGCATGTTGCATTGTTATCAAAACTAATATATTATGCACCTTGGCAGAAATAATAAAGAATGTCTCAGATTACATGTATATTGCCACCCGAGGAGAAGCCAAGGGTGTCAAACATGCAATCTAGGCATTCTTTACTTTCGCCCGTGGTGCATATGCAATTTTTCAGTCTACTTTGGCTTAAACTAACTCTCTTACTCTCTTGCAGCAGGAGTAAAGTTTTTAATTTAAGTCGAGGTAGGCTAAAAATGTTATTTTTATCCGAAAACATTCAAAATTAGTGACTAAAGCATACATCAATCAATCGATATCACTACACCCACAGACTTGCAGCGAACTTAGTAGTCAGAACAGAGTTGAGAATGATAAGTTTTGCACTTTGTAGTGAATCAACTGCAAGAATCTTTTTTAAAAGGCCTTTTTATTCGGTTTTTTTGCAACTTGTATTCCGGCAGTAAAAATATCTTAAAAAATTCGATGGCTATAATGCTTCGTAGTACTAGTTTCTTAATCCAAAATATCACTAGTTATAGCTAGACGTATACATATATATATATAATCGTTTTTTCCACCTCGTACACGCGGAGCTTTTTTTCGCCAGAACACGCTGTGTTCAACTCGCTTGTAATCGCCAGGAAAATGCTAAAAAAATCATATAATTATAAGAATCGATAGATTTCGAACTGTTCTTTCTGATGGTGCCCACAGTTTTCGCTTAAAATGTTTTTTTCGTGGTAAAATAGCACTTAGAAATTAGGTATGTTTCTATGAAATTCGCCATAATTTCAAAAAATAAATTTTACACAAACTAAGAGAGAAACTATTGGGAAATATTTTTTCAAATTTTCTGAGTGGGAGAGCGAGAAATAAGTGAATGACAAATTGTAAAGATTGACAAGCAAAAAAGGTGTCGGCATGAGGAAGGCCATAAAACACGATCCGTTTTACACTACAAACTCGCGTTTGCGCCACGTAGCGGCTAGGGCAGCTACTCTATAATAACGCGTGCACCACATGGCTTCCCCGAGCACGGCTGTCTTTATTCGATTGTCACTTACTTAATTCTCGCTCTCTCACTCTGACAATTTGTCAAGATGTTACACAAGAGTTGCTCTTTAGATTCGTATAAAATTAATTTTTTCACATTATGGCGAATTTTGTAGAAACCTGCCAAAGTTCTGAGTACTTTTTGACCATGAACAAAAATTTTTACGCACAAACTAACGGTACTGTTAGAAAGAGCAGATCAAAATCTATCGATGTGTAAATTTTAAATTATTCTTGCAACTTTTTCCTGGCGATTACGAGCGAGTTGAAGCTCCGCGCGTGCGAGGTGGTACACCTCAATGGACGCGCTCATGTATATTACAGTATTGGGGGCGGTATCTATACCCGGCTACAATGTAGAGCTTGTTTTGAAACAGTCATAAGTGCACTTTTAACCGTTCGTGCACGCGCAGAAACCAACTTAGTACTTCTGCGCGTGTACAGTAAATGCAAATACGTCCAAAAACAGTTCATGGTCAACTTTTTTAATACAAGGCCACTACTGACTTGTGACTCTGTTATGTGACTTGATCAATTCGAAGGAGTTATAGGAGATAAGAAGCTTCGAGGACTCATCAAATAGTGAATACATAAACCCGCTTATCGATATGTATACAAACAGCCCTTGCCTCAAACGTGTATACAGTGAGTACTCTGCAGACCTGCTCTAACACGAGTGAGCGTACCGCCGGACGAACGGAGCTCGTACCCACATACATACTTAGTAGTCTGCTCGCCGGCGCGGGCGCTGCGAAAAGAGAGGGGGCTGAATGCCATGCGCACTGACTGTCAGTTTTCTTCATATCCTTTTGAACTCCACGTTAGCAACACATACGTGCCAAGAGTTCTTTGTGGTTGCGACTACTTGTTTTGTTCGCAATTCCTCTTTTGTCGTTTTTTATAATTTTTTCTACGAACAGGTGTTTGACGTTATTGCAATGTCAGAATCAAGTAATACAGTGAGTCAAAGAGTGCAAGCAGATGAAGAAAATGCTAGTTGCAGCAGTGCGAGCAATAAGAAAGGCGGGAAGCCAAGAAGTAAAGTAAGAGATTATTTTAAAGAAAGTAGCACAACCTCTCATGAATTCATCTGCAACATTAGACAGTGTGGTGTCAAAATTGTAAGCATGAATACATTTACTTTCTTATTTGTGAGCTTATTTGCATGGCTGATCCTTAAACATTTTACTTACACTTATCAAAACAACACATCTTATACAATGAGCTTGCATTGAGGCGTAGCAGTGTCTATGCAAATAAAACCGACCGTACCAAAACAAAAGATGCTCTCCCGCCTTCCACTCGCAGAAAAAATTTATTGAAGTTTTATCGTAAAAGCAACGATAATCCTGTGTGATTTAATCAACATGTAGAGTTATACTACAGCGGTACATAATTTTTACGACAATTTTTCAGCATCATAACATTATTCCCGAATGAACTGTATTTTTTAATGTGCGGCAATAGTGATAGGTGTATGTATTATTAAGCAATAAGCATAGAGTTATAGTATACGAAATTCAAACATAGGGTAAGGCAGAGTGGACGTCTGCTGCAGCTGTATAAGGTTACAGAAAACCGTCAAGGTGGCGCAGCGGTAGAGTTGCAGTTTCGTCGATCACCGAGGTTAAGCAGCATTTGCGCGGTTAGTACTTGGAAGGTGGCCGTTCAAGTCTCGCCGTTCGCCTTCGTTCTCTATTTCGTGGGTCGATTAACTGTCTCTCTATCGTTACGACAACGTGTGCTCGAGGTGTGCAGGAGTTAGTTCTGGTGTTTATACGTTAACACCTGGTCTTGACTTATGCAATGCACCGACTCCACAGGGGTCCAGAAAGTCCGAAAAATTATATAAACTCTTGCGTCACGCGAATTTTTATCAAATTTACTAGCATTTGGGCTTATTTTGTTCCTAATGGCCTAACCTACAATACTCTAAGTCCCTCAGATGTGTAGACACTTATTATATATATGTATGTGACATATATATATGAAAAAACCATAAAAACTGCATTTTTCGTACAAAAATTACATAGTAGTGAGTTGATAGATTACTTTCATTATGTTTAAATGGTCTGTATCATTAAATTATCATTTTACATATATGTAAGACTATCTATACATATATAAGGTTATGTATATGGGGCACTCCACGTCAAGTGTGAGGGTCAAAAAAAAATTTTTCGTCTCAAAATATTGGAATAGATACGGCATTAAAAAAGTAGATTTTACACCAAATTTGAACTTTTTTGACTCACGTGACCTACTGCAGTGGGTATTTTAAAATAAAAAAATTATAAAATTTGCGGGAAAACGTTTTTTTTTCTGAATTGCTTCGCCAATAGAATTGGAAAAAAAATAAAACCACAAAAAAATTCTATAAATCAAACAACAAAACTGCGGCGATTTCTTTTGCTACTAATCCCGTCTTTATTTCATTAAAAAAAATTTAATGTACATCACAATTTTCATACTCATACAACAAAATAAGAATAAGTATTGTATTTCCTGTTTTAATCATGAATATTATAATTTGCTGAGAATGAAGTTAACATTAAAGTTTAATTTAAGTACTTTACCGATACAATTTTTTTTTTTTGATCGAGATAATCAAGATAAAATATTTGGTAATCCGCAACTTTAGTACTCTATTTCGGAATGTTCTTGATCAATTTAAATACAACTTTGATTTTTATTTTCATACGTACATACCAATTATTTCTGAAAATCAAATTTATATCGAATCGATTGGTTGTAATTCTGATTTCAGAAAAATTAATTTTGAAGTGTAAAAAATATTTCAAATATTGATTTCTTACAATTTTTCCGGAGTTGTATCATATATTTGCTATTAAAATATAGAAAGTCATGAAATTTTTCAAGAAAAAAATTTTTTAGTTAATAATTAAAAAAATATATATTGTTTTGTATTCATTATTGCTTTATCATAATTCAGAATGAGAACTTTAAAGATTACCTAATTTTGTACAGGAAAGCGAGTTCTGTTAATATTAAAAAACTCAAGTTAGTAGTAAAATACGTTTTCCGGCTTTAAATATACATTTACTCAGCCAAGAGACAAACGAGAAACTCGTACACAGATTTGCACGTATTGTAAATCAGGTATGATCGTTACTTAAGATTGAACAAACGTACATTAAATTAGAAAAATAAAATGAATTTTAAACACGATAAAATTGAATACTTTATAATAAAAATGAATACATGGGGGTTTATTTTTATATATGATTGCGTAATATTTGTGATATCTTGTTTCTATGCCGATATACATTTTTTAGAAGCATAGAAGAAAAAAATAAAATGTTTTTTAAGCATAACTAAGACAGATGTACAATGAGAAAAAGGCTATGAAATACAAAGTATATTAGAAAGTTGTGTTCCAATAAATATGCAGCAGGTAATTGCTTTTATAGGAAAAAGTATATGAGGGATAGAGTCCCAACCACTACGATTCATACAATGCTAGAAGTTTCTTACTGTAAGCATTATATGTTTTCTAAACACCTTCTAGAAAGTCACGGTGTTTAATGCCAAAAACCAGTAGGAATCGTAAAATTAGCCTTTTTTTGGAAAATCAAAAGATCAATATGCTTTAGTATCGCGTTCGCGACCAAGTGCCTATACACACTCTTGATATAAAGTCATATTTCGACAAAGTACTTGAGGATAACCGTTGCTTTTACAATGACAGTTTCTGCTATTTTGTTTTTCCATCCTTGTATTGCTATTTTCATTCTCCATGCTTGGATTTGCATTTCGTGAGCCTTTCACACAAAGTTTAAAAAGAAAAAATGTTTTTTTATAACTCTTTTTGACATTCCAAAATACCTGAAAAAATTTTTTTTTTATGTAACATGTGTTGTTTAATTGTTTTTATAACATTACATTTCGTACTAGAACATATTCTTCCATACATATATTTGTATTGTCGAGATATCCATTAAAATTCATTTGTAATTAGAACCAATTTTTTCAAAACCAAAACTAAGAATTGAAATTTTCCTTTAATTTCTTAGAAAGGATCGAGAGCTGGAAACATGCTCCGACACGTCGCAAGCAACCATACCAAAGAGTATGTACAATATTGCAAAGAAAATGAAAGCAGTAACTCAAATGAGAGCAGAAAAAGAAAACCAGAGTAGACAACAATAAAATTAAAACTAAATAGTGCTTTTCTGAGAAACATCGTAGTTGAGGAGATCGCTTTAAAAGGACGGCCATTTATTATGATGGCTAAAAGTACAGTGGGTATCAGTAAATTACTGCATATGGTTGCTGAAGCAATGCCAGATGACAAAATGATAATAAACCCCGCTAATGCCCGAGAATGTGTTATAAAGAAAGCGGACGATATAAGAGAAGAAATAAAAAAAGAAGTGAAAGTAAGTAACGTTTTGTTAATATACATTATATTAAATAGTGCACGTACTTTAGCAAAATCATTCAAAAAAATTTTTCACTTATACACTCAGCCGATCAACGAAAAAAAATGTATAAGTGCAGTTAAAGTCAAACTGAGAAGATAAATCAAAACTATTTGCCTTGATGATCCATTAAAAATTTGATCTTTTCATTGCGAAACAATAGTTTCTATGGTAAATCACTGATTATCTTTTTATTTATTAAAAAAAAAACGTTTTTCTACAATAGATACAGAAATTTATAGTTACGTTTTTGACTCGGCGCACTTTCCTTCTTAAAAAAGGGTAAGTGCACTTACAGCTTTTTCCGTTGTAAAGTGGTTGACACCTCGGTTATTTTACAACGGAAAAAAGGGTAAATATCAGTTAAGAATGTTTGTAAACCTACGCGTTGTTGTCACTTACGGTATCTGAGCTCACGTACTTTTCAACTGATGAATAACGTAAGTGCAGTTACCTTTTTGTAATTAGATTTGCAAGCCAGCTCTCGTTGACTTTTGCACGACAAAAAAGCTTAAGTGCGCTTACGCTGCCGTCTTGACACAATTTTTTAATTGTAGGTCACTTACGGTGTTTTTTGAGGATGCTCCGATACCTTTTTTTCTGTTTATGAGTTAAGTTTCGCTATAAATGTTTGTTCAATTTTTATTTATTTTTCATTTCTTGTTATGAATTATTAAAGATGCATGTATTATATCTACTGTATTTAAAAAAGTTTCGAATGGCTTACTTTTAGTTATAATTATATGAATTTAGTATTAACGAAACAAAAAAATTCTTTAGAAAGTGTAAAGTCTGTGTAAGGTTGTAGAATAACTTGTCTATAATAGCTGGTCTTTTCAGCATTCGTTTTTATAAACTTATTTGAAAAGATTGTTTTATCTTCATATACTTCAGAAAATATAAAACAATTTAAGTAACGTAATAATTAATTGCAATTGTTTCTACATCAAGAACCTGTATTAGTCTTTTGAAACCGTATGTTATCTAGAAGCTGTACCACATTTTTCAAAAAAAATTTTGTGTTTGTAATCGACATTATTGACAATTATAAAGTATTGTCAATTAAAAGTTTCTATTGTTCGAAGTTCTTTTTTTGCGAAAAAATTCTTATAAACTATACACGTTTATAAAAAACTGCTTCAGTTAACACTTAGTTTGGAAAATACAGAAATCAAACTGCTTTGGTCAAGGGAAGTTAAAATTAGTTGGTAAATAAATATCGTTCTCAGAATTAAAGATGAACAAACAAATATTAGTTAATACTAGAAGAATAATTAGCATTGAGACTATTACACAAACTTAATTACAGCAAGACAAAATGTAAAAAATTATAAGTATAGTTTAGAGATAAAACTATGATGACGGAGGCACAACATTGTTTGTGAAGCTGTACGATAAAATTACAGAAATCGTTTGAAGAGTGAACATCTAAAGCGGAAAAATGTAAAATTTCGTAACTGCAACTTAAAAGACCGCTGTCACTGTATTGGCACGAAGCTTCCTCATACAGATTTCTTTATTCTTCTTAGCTGAACCTATTTTCGATTTACTTACAAATCATCTAACTCTGATCTTTGGATACATGTTTTAAGAATGTATGAAAAGAAAAGGTTTTATAAAAAAAAGAACACCAAAATAATAAAAGTTGATCCTCAACTTGAAAATTCGCCAGAATAATACGTTATTTTAGTAAGCGTATTTATGTATATAACAGTAATTTTTCAATCACAATGTAATAAACCGACATTCAATCACGCACCATTTATTTTTCTTAATTAACGGCTGATGGCATGGATCCACATGTATACGTCCATCAAGTTTATAAAAATCGTTCAAAGTAATCAAAAAATAATACTGAAAATACATATTTGCCTATTCAAACCCAAGTACACCCGCTTACTAATTTTTTTATGATTTCATCTTAAAAAGTTTTTTAGTAGAATTTATACTCTCTAAAAGTTTCATTGTAAAATATCCTGAATCAACAGTTAATTTATTAGTTTAAGGATTTTTTATTATTTCCATCGTAAAATTTTCTAAAACAACAGTTTATAGCTGAATAATCTATTTTCCAAAGACTGAATTTTTAAAAATAAATATTTTGAGATACTATTGCTTCTTCATAGAGCTTTGTATCGGTAAAAAATTGGGTTTTCGTGAAAGTATGTTTGAAATGTTATACATGGGGTCTCAAGTAAAAAAACACTATTTTTCGAAAAAGTCTGTGTGCGTGTGTGTGTTCGTGTGTGCGTTTGTGTGTGTGCGTGTATTTATATGTAATTAGTCATATCCCAAGATCCCAAGACTAAACTTTTTATATCGTAATCCTTATGCCGGCTCGAAAAAAAAATTAAGTTTTATACCTTATTAAGGTAGTTTTATCGATTTTTGATGGTCAAAAATAGGTTTTCGCTTTAATATGGGTTGTACAATTGTATTTAATAGAGGATAAAGTACCTTCCTGTTCTATTTTTGAGGGTCTCTATAACTTCTTTGATCAATTTTTACTTGGAAAATGCTGGAATTTTTTGTTTAAAAAAATTAGGTTTCTATAACAGTTTTTCATTTCCTGAAATTTTAAATCTATAAAAAATTATAGTTACTACATTCTTGTAGTGTTTCCAAAAAAAAATGTAAGTTGCTACCTGTTTAGTTGTAACGATTTTTGGTGATAAAAAACGTGTTTCTTTGCCGGGGTATTTTATTTTTCATCGGTTAAAAAAAAAAGCTTCTTATACCTCATTAAGGATAAAATAATTAATTCGAATCCTCAAAAACTATTTTTCACTAAATTCTTTACCTCATTATGGTGCTTATATCGATTTTGATGGTCAAAAACAGGTTTTTCGCATTGATAAATAATGATCATGAATTTGTCCTGCAAAGTTATCAATAATCTTATTTCATAGGATATGAAAATACGTTTATTTTCTATTTTTAAGGGTCTTGATAATTTTTTTTCTTTCGGTTTTCATTCTAAAAATACTAAAAAAAATTTGTAAGAAAAAACGTCTGTATACATGTTTAACACTTTCTGTAATTTAAAAGATAAAGGTTATTGTTACTATGTCCTTGTAGTTTTTTACTGTGCTAAATATTTAAGATTTTTTTTTTTTTTTGACACGCAACACATTGCGCCCATTTATCGATATTCTGTCGCCTTTGTCCGAGTGTGTTTTATACGAGTTAGAAGTTGACTATACGAAAAAAACTTTATCATTAAGAAATCAACAATATTCTATTTTTTCGACGGACATAATGAACTTTAGGGATGGAGGGTAATCAACACACAAATCTAGACTTAATCTTAACAACTGCTCCACATTTACCAGGACAAATCTTATAGCTACATTAGCGTTAAAATAAAGCGAATATAAAAAAAATGTGTTAATTTAGTAATTTAATAAAATAAAATAGACAAGTTAAAAAATATTACACTAACTAATTGTGAACTGTACATTTTTGTGAAATAGTCGCATATTGAAAATTAAAATGATTAAGTTATTAATTGCACATAGGTGTTATGGTTAAATAATTGATTTAAATTAATCGGAATCTCAAATTTTTTTTTTAATTGAAAGCAGGTAAATAATGGTTGAGGAAGCTATTTGGCAATTCATTGTCGGCGGTTTTTTGTATTAGCTACTAGTGTATAAAATAATTCCACAGTTTATTACAATTTGGAATAATTTAACATTATACTTAATGTTATGTGTTGCAGGATCAACTGTTAAGTCTCAAAGTTGACATTGCATCTAGAAACGGAGTCTCATTTTTTGGCGTAAATATTCAGTTCATGAAAAATGATGAGATCGAGATTCGAACGCTCGGTGTTATTGAACTGGTAGAAAGACATACAGCTACATACCTTGAGAAAGAGTTACTGAAGTTATTTGCTCTATACGAAATACGTGTAGAGAATGTATATACTTTTACGTCAGACAACGGATCGAACATGCTTAAGCTGTCAAGATTATTACAAGATCTAGAAGGATCAGACAAAAATTTGAATTTTTTGGATTTTGAATTTGATGAGGAAGGATTCGAGGAAGATGGGAATGTGATGAACGACGAAAAAGATGATGAAACATTGTATGCCGCAAAAGAAAATAATGATGAAGAAGAGGACGAAGGAAATGATGTAATTGATGAAAGTATGGAAAGTAATGAAGAATTTATGTCAAATGAAGATTCTCAAGATTCTGTAAGAGATGACGTAGACAGAAATGTCGAGGAAATTTTGGATAACTGTGCGGCGTTCCAATCAGCTTTACGAGTCTCAGGTATTAGGTGTGCTGCACACACATTACAGCTTGCAGTTCATGATGCTCTAAAGCAAACGTCAGCCAAAAAATTTATTCTGAAAGCTCGTCAGGCTGCAAAACATTTTCGAAATACTCATATTTTAAAAACAATCAATACTTGAGCTACAAAACTAGCCAAACCATCGCTTGACGTAGAAACCAGATGGTGTTCAACGTATGATATGTTGAGCTCATTGTTACCTTTTAAACCGTATTCTCAAGGTTTGAAAAAAAAATTAAAAGAGAAAGATTGGACTTCTATTAGATATCAGACGGAGGCTCTTACTCCTGCAAAAATGACAACAAAGCGTTTACAAGCAGATCAGCTCACTATGCCAGGGTTTGTGTGGGAGTGGAAAAAATGTTTATTAAAAACAAAAAAAGTTGCCAACTGTTTCTCTGTTTATCTTGAAACCGAAATGGAAAGGCGAGAAACAGTTTTTTTTTCTTCGCCCGTCGTTTTGTCTGCCATGTTCCTTGATCCCCGTCTGAATGGATTTTTAACCTTCGAAGAAATTGATATCGCTAAAGAACATCTTAAAGAGCTGTGGATAAAAGTTGAAGATTTGAAGGCAATAAGCAGAGATAGAACAAATGAATCCTGTTTTTCTCATAATCTGACAGAAAAGCATTTACGAACGACAGATAAGAGCGAAGAAACTGGCGAACTAGATGTCAGTGACGATGACGATGAAATTTTCAGATGTTCTCAGCAACAAAAAAGGGCTTTGTTTGCTGATATCGAAGAACAATCACAAAGAA
>JAPYYV010009632.1:0-12885 GCA_030522625.1 Copidosoma aretas | reverse complement strand
TTTTAGGAAACCTTTTATCCGCCATATTGAATCCGCTATTTCAAATTGTGGTTATCTGATTGCAATTTTGTTGTCAGAGACTTCAAGAACCCCTAAAAATTTTTTTTTACTCATTTTCCTGATTAAAAAAAAATTTTTGTCTGCCATATTGAATCCGCCATTCCGAATTGTGGATGTCTGATTGTAAATTCGTACTCAGAGACCCCAAAAACCCCCGAAATTTTTTTTTTCGAATTTTACTAATTAAAAAAAATTTCTGCCCGCCATATTGAATCCGCCATTTTGAATTTTGACTTTTTAATTAAACCTTCGTATTCAGCGACCCCGAAAACCCCTCTCGTTTCACCCTATATTGTACCACCTTAGGAAGCGCAATCTTAAAAAAATATAATGAGCACGATTTTTTTTGAGGTTATAGGGTTCATTAAAAAAAATGTAGGTCTTAAATACGAAATCCGTTCAGAGGAATCGGTAGATAATTCAATGACAAATAATAAAAAAAAAAAAAATGGACTTAATAACTACAAAACTTTGGCCGGAAAGTTGATTTGAAACGAAAAAGTCACTTTTTCCCCACTGTGTGGCGGCTCGACTTTTTCTCCAGCACCAGCTTGCACCGCACTGGTGGTACTTAATAAAATCGATCTGTTGCCGTGGCTAACGACCTTAAAACGCTTAGTTATATATTTTTTGTAAATACTGAACGGATGCACCACATTACCTTCAAATTTAATCAATTTGTATTGTAACATGTAAGGTGAGGATTTTTTTGAAAAAAAAATTGTGCCTGCTCCAGAATGTCGTAGGATATTATTTTATTTTTCTTAATTTGCGGAGAAATTCTAGTTAAATAAATATCGAATTTTAATGTCCCTGAATACGAAAAAAAAAGTTATTGCAATTGTTTACACAGTAAAAACATGCCCTATTTTTAACACCATTATTAAGCAACTTTTTTTAAACAATAGACTTAGGTTTTAATTACATACGGTGGTACATCTCTTAAAGTGTAAGTAGTTTTCCAAAAAATAAAAAAACCGACTGCCTTACTCTAAAGAAATTATATTTTACGAAAACTGTGTTTTACCTGTAAAATGGAATGTTGCAAAAAGTATCGATCTTACAGGATCCAGATTTTAGGTGCTTATTCGGCACATTAAGACCAATATTTTTCGTAACTATGAAAAGAAAAAACAATTATTACAAAAGTTATTACAAAATGAAATAACCGCCCTTTTGACGGCTTCTTACGTTTGCAAGAAATGTTATTAAACTATTTAGATTCCGCAGGTGCAACTTTGTAGATAATTTTAGCGCCTATAAATTTGGTTAGCAGTTTTTTGAATAATTTTTCAGGTTATGAATTAAATGCAAAAAACTGGTTTTCGGCATCTTCTGCTGGCCGTCATTTGGTATACAAAAAATTCAGTGTGAAAAACACTTTTTTTTGATTATTCTAACTTTATTCTACAACATAAAGCAGTGAAATAGCTATTAGCACCCGAAAGTACCAAAATCGAAAACTCCTAGTCTATGTGTGCTTTTAAAAAAGGTTTTAAAAAATATGATAATCATGTATTTTATATGATTAAATAAACATTTATTAATAAAACTGGTTGTTTATTATGTTCTAAGCCTTCATATATATTGTAGGTGTTATATACGCGACTAACAACAAGTGTATGAGTGTATGTGGCAGGTGTGCGCACGAAACTAGATATGTTAACAGCATAGAAAGTTGTTTTGAAATAATCAGAAGATTCGATGAAAGTTATGATTCTCCTACTAGACAGCGTAGCCACATATCGTGCCATGGCTATACTCTGTATTTTTCTTATCTGCATACTATATTGCTTATAATTGTTCATCTATTGCATGGAAAAATATTTATTAAAACTACACCTAATCAACGAATATCCTTATTCCAACGATAATTGCACAACCTTAGATAGATCAAATTAGATTATTTATAATATCCTTTCGATAAAGCTATATCTACATACATTCTCCGCCAAAGAAGTACAACTTTATACTCGCGTTCTTAAGCACCCACTGATTCATTTTTTTACGTTATGTTTATTTATATATACATATCTCTCTCACTGCCCCCCCGCTTTATGTTATTACGGGTTTTGTATGATTGTCGTTTGTTTGTGTCCCCCCTTCAACCCCTACTCAGCCCCCCTTACCTCCATCGACCCTCCTCACCTTCCCTTAAAAACTTATTAATTTTCTACGTTAAACCTAGTTCTTCCTCACCCCCTTTCAAAAACTTAGAAATTTTTACCCTATGCTTATTTTTATAGATCTCCCGAAGATAGCTCTGAACTCTGCCGAAAACAGCCGAATTTTTCCAATTGCAGACAAACCATCTCACCAAAGCCCTCTAACATTGTCGAATGTTGCCGAAAACAACTGATTGCAGCCAATGCCGCTCCTTGACAGCCTCTTGGCATTTTTTATTTGGCTCGCACGACTTATTTGACAAATAGACAGACGCAGAACAATAAAACGTTACCGTTAGTGCTACAGTGATATGCTAAGATATCCCAATAGAAAACCATGTTTTTTTGATACAAAATTTTATTAGCAATATATTTCTGTGTAGTATACTTACTATGAAGGTGTATTATACTTTCAATTATGATATAATAAGACAAGATTGGCTGGATATGACATGCTTTTGATAACGTAGAAAAATGGTCAGATTTTAGAGAAATTGAGCTCTATATTTATCAGAATGAAAATATTTGTTTTAATATTATGTTCTAGTACTACGTCAAAAATAAAAAACTTGGCTCTACTAAGGCAGGAAATAATAAACGTGACCGTCAGTGATACCGCCGATAAAACAGATACTAGAACTGGAGATACCTCCAGCTGGAGTGTACGGGTATACACTCCAGCTGAATATCGAATTCAAATAAAATAGGACCCACTTATCTCAAACCAAATCATCAAATTAGCTTGGACGACTACAATATTTATTAATATATAATTTATGTACTAATTCAAAGTAATTTCAAAGAAAGGCAAAAATATTAATCTCTAGCTACATCAACTAAATAATCCAATATACTTTAACCTAATAACCAAAGAGAAAACAAATAATTCAAGTCAAAACTAATTATTGTTTCTATTAATTGAATTATTGGGATGAGTGGGGTTGTTGTAATTATTTCGTATGTGATGATAGAATCGTGTGTTTGTAGTAGGTATAGAAGAAAGTGTCGTTAATGCATGGAATTTTTTTTCAAAAACCTTGGGCATCAATAGTATACGTCTTCGGCACACAATATATCTAGATACGGCTGATTCCGCCTCTAGATACGGCGATGTAGCTGATTCAGCCGTAATGTGTTCGTCGATAATCCTAGCTATTACGCGTGTACTAGAATAATTTGTACATATCTAAATGTCGAAATATGTTTCTACCTTTTGTGAAAAGATATTTTAAGGGCGGGCGGGAGGGCGGGAGGAGCCTAGAGGTCATAGGTAGTGTATTCAATAAGTCAAAACCCGCTGATTCCAGAAGTGTCCTTATTTTTCCTCTCTAAACCTGAAAAATTAGGAGATATTTGCTATCAAAGTTTGCAAATTATAAACAACCTATTATGGAGCAACCTGAAAATAGCGTTTATTTGTAATCTTATCAAGAAGTAACATATTAAAACAGTGACTGTATTATAGTAAGAATCCTTAGCTTTCAGATAATACCTTGCAAAATATAGGTAACCCTTGAAAAATTCCAAATATTCCGTAGAGTGTTGATCGAGTCGAAGTATTAGCAATGTCATGGCAGAAACTGATCTTTTTTTTGTTGAAACGCAAGGCACGTGCTTTTGAATATTTCAAAATTATACTGAAAGTATTTGCAAAGGAATTGTATTAATAAGTCCTCGTTATCGTGTACTTATACAGATTACTTATAGTTAAATTTTTATTATTCAAAACATTATTTATTTATTCCAACAAAAAAACTAATTTAGCAATTATACGTAATGTACGTGACAGCAGTTAATGTTTGTTTACCAAACAGCTATACATATATATGATGGTGCTCACACATACGTTCTGACAGCAGTGATACCAAGTAAGACAAGTATTTTCCATTTGGTACCACTGCTTGCTGTAGCCCCCATAAATAACCCACAGCGATGTATCGAAGGTGGTGTAATTATCGTTGGAATCAGAATATTTGGGAAATTAAGTATAGAATTAATTATTTATTTAAAAATTAACGAATTAATAAAATTAAAGAAATGTTTGAATATACATATTAATTGATATTTAGAAAAACTGCTCTAATATCTATTTTTGCGAAGTTTTGAAAAACTTATGAGATTAATTGTGGAGTAGTTTATTAATTTGTATTAAAAATATTCAAATAAATTTATAAAAAAACTGTATATATTTATTTAAATTAAAAGTTAGTTACAAACGGCAATATGAAAGAAAGTGATAACTAGCTAACTTACATAGGTAGCTCTTGGTTGAGTCGACATGATACACAGCACGTATGCACGAGGTCACAAGTTCAGATCTGGTAAAAGAATTTTTTTTAGAAATTAAAAATCCACTTTCGTAAAAAATTTTTAAAGGGGGAAAATTCGAAGTAATTGATTTACTTACCGTTATAATAGACCACATGAATAAGACATTGAGAGAGACATTTCTATGGATTATACATTTTTTATACACTGTGTAAATTATACATTTTTTCAGATATCTTATCAGGTACTTCTGCTTGGTATCAAATAGAAAATCCTGTCTTACTGTAAAGGAAAAGCAAAAAATAAATAAACTGTTTTAGCACCCACTTGTTTTTTAATTTTTATATTTAGGTAACACAAACATTTGATGGGAAAAAGCTGTGGTGGAAAAAAAAAATTTTTGCTGACCTTGAAAGCAAAAGGGTATACTGTCATTGTTAATATATCGACTGTCAATATTCCGCAGAGGAAGTCTCGCTCACTGATAATTTTTTCACACGGTATAAGAAAACGTGTTATAATTCGTACTAGCAACAATATAATGAGCCATATACAGTTGCAAAATTACTCCTAGGAAAATATAGCGCTTCAACAATAATATGCTTTAATTTCAGGTCATAATCTTGATGAACAAAGTCATAGTAAAAAAAAAAAAAAGGAATCTCCCCTACTATTGATCGTACAGTAATTTTCAAAAAAAAATTTGCAGAAAAATTCAAGCTATGCAATGCAATTAAAACCATTGTCCAATTGTAATAAACCTGAGAGATAATAAATATGCAATCAAGCTTCAAATCGTTTTTATTGCAAAATGTTAGTTTAATATGATAGAATCATACATTTGATTATGAAATATTGAAATATACGAGTATCTTAATATGCAAAATGAAGTACGGTAATGTACGATCACTTAACAAATTTTTACACAAAATTAAAATTTTCAAGTTTTTTTAGTTGCAAATTGCATTGTTTATGAACTATTCAGCAAATCAAGTCAAGTTCTGAACTATTACTTGAACATAACGTAAACTATGTTTTGATGAATTTTTAGCATTTTAATTTGCCCGTTATTTGCCGATTATGACAATTTGATCATATACCCCCTGGAATCTCTTCGTTGTATCTTAAAAGTATAATCTACACCCTGAAAACCCGAAAATTTTGGATTAAACACGTGCCCCTAGACGGTATTTGATTTCCCATTTGAATAGTATAGGATTTTCAAGTTTCAACCTTGTTTGATTTTTCTGACCACTTTAAATATTTTTTCTGGTTTTTAAATCACACCATTAAATTACGTATCACTTAGACTTGATTCATTGATTCTTTCCAGCTCAATATGAGCATGTTAACAAAGTTCGATTTTGGCCTTCGAAGCCTTCGAAGAACAAAAAATCCAAAATATGAAATTTTTTCAACTTGCTCATTTTGTGCTGGGAAAAATCAATTAATGAAGTCCAAGTTGTACTCTCTGTTGATGTTTATAATTGTTGAATTTGAGATATTTGTCTTTTTCCTTTGGTAGTAGCACTTTACATTCGTTTATTTGGCTGCAGTCAACATGATGTACTTTCAATTTTTTTAGCAGTACGAAAAAAATGTAAGCATCTATCGCATATGCAATAAGCAGCTTTGACTTTTGTAAGCTGATCTCTCGCAAGTCGTGATCAATCTTTGATCCACACATAGTGAAATCGAAGCAGTGTTGAGTCATCGATTTCTTCATTTTCTTTGTCTTCATCTAAATAATGATCTTGTATTAAGAAGAGATTAATATGTTTGTCTTTCTTATTTGTTGTCACATGGCATGGAGAAACAAGATGTTTCTTGCCACATTTCTTTAGGATATAAAGATTAATTGAAACCTCGTTTTGTTTTTCAAAAGCAGCTATCTTTATTGGCATTACTGGAAAATTGATGCCCATGAAATTAAATTCATTCACAAACTTCTTATATTTGAAGACACGTTCAGCATGTACACTAACAGGATAAAGTGCTGATAATACACTCCACTTAAAACACATGTTGTCACCATTTTGCTCCTTAACACAAGTTTTTTTATCATGAATATCTTTTGGTAGTGCTATATAAGAACTTCCATGTAGTGGATTGAACTTGTTTATATGCACAGTCAAATTTACTATTAATTTAAGAGTCCATCCTGACTCTCGTTCTTGAAATTCTTCAAGGTCTCGTTTGATTATTTGCTGTATATAAGTGTTGAACCATTCCAACAAACAAGTCGTCTTCTAGATGGGTTCATTTTTGACGTTAAAATATATGGTTTCTTGCACTTCTTCGTCATTCTTGATCTTGTCAAAGAGAGCTGTAAGTATTGCATTGGTTTTATTGGCATCCTGAATAAGTAAAGATTTCTTTATATGCTCTTTGAAAACAGAGCGAGCGTTTGTGAAAAAAGATTTTACATCTAGATGAGTTAAGTTCGTGATCACTGCTGTCTTGATGCGACTCTTGAACGCTGACTGTATACTGCTCCAAATTACTGCCTGCTGTATGCTTTCTCCACATTTATGACACTTGAATAACTTATAAGCACTCTGCATTTGACTCAAGATATTCTGGTATTTTAACTTTTCCCCAAGATTTAATATCTGTGTAGTAATGATAAAGTTGAGCGACTGTATGTTTTCCTCAGTTATATTAGTCCACTTCTTAATATTATCCTCCTTTGTAGTAGGAATATATTCTACATTTCGCTGTAAAGCATTAGCCGTGTTGACATAATACTGGCTAAGCTGGTCCTCACACGTATCCATGATAGCTAAAAACAAATATTGAATTAAGTATTACCATGCAGACAAACGCGCAAAAAGACGTAAAAAATATGCATGCACACGCAAAAATGCGTAAAAAGCGTACATACAATCGAAAAAAGACGTAACGAGCGTGCACTCACGCGCGAAAATGACGTTAAACGAATGTGCATTTGCGCTCTAAAATGACGTAAAAGGTGTCCACATACGTGCAAAAAGACGTTAAAAGTGTACAGACACTCGCAAAAAGACGTAAAAATCGTGCATTCGCGCGGTAAAATGACAATAAATAAACGTGCATTCACGCGCTAAAATGACGTTAAAAGCGTACATACACGTGCAAAAAGACGTAAAAAGCGTTACATACACGTGCAAAAAGACGTAAAAAGCGTACATACACACGCAGAAAGACGTGAAAAGACGTAAAAAGCTTGCATTCGCGCGCTAAAATGACGTAAAAAATATTCATTTGCGCTCTTAAATGACGTAAAAACATGCATACACGTGCAAAGATTCTTTAGAGGTATAGACTATCAATCTTACCAAAACTGCGTATATCCTAGAGAGCTTCCTCCTCCATTAAAGATCCCTTTCAGGAGAAACTTTTGTTGCTTAGTGTTTCGTTTCTAGAGATCTTAAGAGCATCTTTGTTGGCAGGAGTTTTTGATGACTGCACTCGTCGACTGATTTATTGCAAATAAATTATTTTTTTTATTACGCAGCTCTCATTGTTCCCTTGCTATTAATATTGTTGCCTAGCAACCGTAATAATGCTCACAGATTGGTTGCTATGATTCTCTTAAGAAACGTTCCATGGTGCTGGCTTTGTGTTAGGATTCTAGAGATCACAAGAGTTCCTTAGATGACGTATGCTTCAGATTGATACATTTTTATTTCTTTGCAAATTCCAAAATTTCATAGAAATTCAAACATGTATACATACGTGTGTAGCTACGATTCTTAAGAGGCAAGACACGTTTAATGAAAAGAAACAAGGATATGATTGAAAAAAATTCAAATATATTCAAATAAATGCCTGATTTACATTTAATAGCTCATAGGCTATGATAACAAAAAAATAAAACTAGAAAATTAATTTTTTTACAAACTGATCAATGATTTTTCTTTCATCCGTCTAGTACGGATTTCATACAGAGTTATATGATATATAATTCAATTATCCATAATATTTGATCACTTTATAAATTTTACTATTTGATATCATCAATAAAGAAAAAAAAAACGTAAAATTTTAATCAATACATCAATTATAAATAATATTAGCATGTAATTCAACAAGATTCAAAATTATTTTTAACGAAAAAGAAGAGCACGCTACACGCACAAAATGTCGGTAAACAAAGTCGCAGCACGATGCCGAGCAAAACAATTGCGTGGTGCGTAAGCCCTTTAGAAAAGAGTGCACTAGGATTTCTCATCAGGTTAAATCATTGCATCCAACCTGGTGAGAAGCTCCCAGTGCACTGCTCAAGAGATGATGACGAGTCTAGGCAGCACTCTTCCGTCTTTCTGTGGCTCGACGCCTAGTGTCTTGTTTGTCCTAATTTGTAGGCGCGGGGAGTGTGATCTGGAGTAACTGTGGCGTGACGTCACATCTTCCATGTACGTGTTGATTTGTGCTCCTCTTCATTGATACAGTTTTGGTGATGGCCGCTATTTGCTGGTGCCTATTTTAAAAAGAAAATCATCGCACATAATATTACATTAATTTTTCCCTAATAGAGAGTATTACAACTAACTCGTAATTTTTTCACATTTTAGTATAAACACTATTTATCTTGAATAGTGGAGAAAAAATTGAGAAATTTAACGTTCCGTTACAGCATATGAAAGCCTTGTTTTATGTCTGAAAGTTTAAAGCACGATACAGCTGAAGCTTACACAATTCCGTTGATGATTTTTAATAAGTTAACCTAAAAATCCAAAAAAAATAGATTGATACAATATTTTAGTGCCGGAGCTAAGCAGTATTACAAAAATTGTTTTTAAATGGTGAATTTAATGAATCATGAAGAGGACTTTGATATTAAGGCTAAATAGCACTGTCACGCGACTGCTCATGGAAAAAGCTCCTGCAATGGTATAGTAGGCACTTTTAAGAGAGAAGCAGCTAGATCAAGTCTTTTGAAAGATTCATCGAAAGCTATTTTACAAGTTAACACCTTATATGATTGGGGCAAAGAATACTCAACAAAATCCAAGACTCAATTTTTCTACTACAGTAAAGGGAACCATGATACGTACACAAAAAAACTTAATAAAAGATTCCAGTTAGCACCTACAATACCTAAAATTCAGAAAAATCATGGTTTTATAGTATAACAAAACAATAAATCAGAAATAAAAAGATTCTTCAACTTAGGAAATGGCAAGAAGTTTGACTTAATTTCATGAATTAAATAATTGTTAATATTATTGTACACAAAAGTTGTAAATAAAATCACAGATAATATTTTTTAATACATAATAAGCAAAAGGATATCTTATTTTACATTTTTTATATTACGCTGAAAATTTTGGCTAGGTGTGATGTAGTCATTTTGAGATTGTATGCAAAATATATCATTTCATCATTTCGGAATTGCAAAATTTTTCATCTATGTCCGCTATATTGGATCCACTATTTTGTATTTTCCATATCTGACTACAAATTTTGATTCAGAAACTTTTAAAACCTTAACAAAAATACATCAACAATCGAATATCGTATTATACTTAAGAAAAAGAAATTAAATATGGGTGTATCTAGTAATTTAGGTCATGTTCAAAACATCGTCATTTTTTTCCAAATCCATGCTCTTTAACTAAAAAACCTCAAGAACAAATTCATCTTAGAATCAAATGCAAAATATGACAATATTTTAATACTAAAAATTGCAAAATCTTTTATTGATGTCTGCCATGTTAGATCCACTATTACGAATTAAATAAAAAAAACCATAAAATTTGTGTTCATCGACTTAAAAAACAGTATTATAGCGTTCAAAAAGATAAAATTAACTTTTAAAATATTTCTTGTCAACTAATTCGCTAAATTTTTTTTCGACCTGCTGTATTATGACCGCCATTTTGAAGTCGCAATGTTGGATTTTATAAAAGGCCGCAAAGCATGTGAAAGTTGAAGTCTTTAGCTACGTTTTCCATTTTGTTTTAAGTCATTAAGTCGATTTTTGAGATGAAAAGAGGGGGGGGGGAGGGTCTTGCTAAACGGATAATGCCCCACATATCTTACCATTTTACTATATATATAAAATTGTAAGGATTAATATTCTTTGGCCCCTTGACCGATCCGTTATCATCCCCCCACAATACACGGGTGTATTCATTAAATTTCTACGCGTGTTGTAACACCTCGATTTGTTTTTGGTCACCCTGCACCACCCGAAAAAATTCGATCGTTTTCTCAGTGGTTCACGTAAAAATAACAATTTTTGAGAGCCCCCGAACAGCCCCCTGCATCTCCCCCACAAGGGCTTAGAATTTTTTGAGTCCTATATATCTTTCCCCTCCCCCACTGCCTCCCCTATTTTTACCATAGCCGAAGATGGACGAAGACACCCGAAAGACACTCTCTTGCCGAACTCTGCCGAAAAGAGACGAATTGTTTCAATTACATACGAATCCTTTCACCGAAGCCCTCCAACATCGTCAAACATTGCCGAAAACAAACGATTACAGCCAAAGTCGCTACCTCACAGCTCCTCGTAATTTTCTGTTTTGCCCGTACGTCATATTTGGCAAATAGACCGAGGCACAACAATGAAATGTAACCTTTAGTGATACGACTGATGAAACAGATAACAACAGACCTGTACGCTTGAGTTCAATACGAAATAAAAATACAATATAACTTAACCACCTGCAACCAAATAACTAAATAGACCCGCCCACTTACACTGTATATTGGTAGATAATTTTTTTACTAATAAAGAGTTCAAGCAGAGAAGTATATTTGGTTTTGGAATAACGTACATGGGATGATAACACCCTACTACAGGAATCGTGCTGAGCAACCGATTCATGCACATGATGCAAAAAAAACCAGGTGTGTGCAAGCCATGATTGCGCTGTAGTCTTGCAAAATTTATCTGAGCAATCATAGGCTAAGATCTTCCAATCTGATATCGGGTACTTTTTATCCAAAAAATGATTAGCAACATATTTCCGTGTATTATACTTACTATAAAGTTGTATTATACTTTTAATCATGATGTAAAAAGACAAGATTTGCTGGATAGCACATGATTTTGATAACGATACGAACCAAATGATTTTAGGGCAAGTGAGCTCCATATTTTTCAAAAAGAAAACATTTGATTTAATACCAATGATCTACTGCTAGGTCAAAAATAACCAACTTTGCTCTACTCAGGAAGGAAATGAAAAACGTGACCACCAGTGATACCCAAATGTTAATATTTTGCAAGATCCTACGTAAGATCACACGTAAGACCAAACGTAAGTTCTTACGTTCAAATCACACGTAAGACCAAACGTAAGTTCTTACGTTCAAACTTTAATAAAAGCATTAAAAATTCGAAATAAATCTTTTGTTTATAATTTAATGAAGCGAACGGTCATGGTCAACGTAAGTAGCAATGTAATTAAAAAAAAAAAAACCGCACTGATGGGTCTTGAACCCGGTAATAGAAGGATCACCAGTCAAGTACCTTACCCACTGGGCCAGAGTGGATCGGATGCGGGTAAGGAAATTTTCGTCTCCATAAAGTGTTTCACATCAGAGTTCACGTTAACCTAAGAAGTTTTTTTTTTAAGTCCGAAGTAATTATTATTGTGATAGTACTATACTACTAATAAACATACTATTATGTAATAATCGTTTGGCTAAGTAAGTACTTAATGGATGGATTTATATATTACTGCCAGATATATTACATAATAATGTAATGATGATTACATCAAATTTACATGTTATATTATTTTGCAAATATATGACTGTAATCATGATATTAAATTAGAATAATTGAATAACTCACATGTTTCAGAAAAACACATATACTGACTCACAAATGATTTTTTTGAGGTCTCTTCAACTTCTCTTCAACTTCAATTTCCAAATAGCTCACATAGTTTTTAAGGATTCTTTAATGAGCAAACCCTCTGAATATGCAATACATAATGGAGCATATGAAAATTATTTATAATATAAGTTAATGAGGCTACTATTATATGCTAGCATACATCGTTGCCGAGATGTATTATTAGAAACAATTACAATAAATAATTTATTGGCTTTGTAATTGTGAATTGCTTATTCATAGGATTTGCTAATCAGGATTCTTACAAACTAGGTGAACTATTTACAATTGATGAGACCACAAAAAAAGATCATTTGTGAGTCAGTACAAGTGTTTTTCTGGAACTTGTTCAATTATTCTTATTTAATATCATGATTACAGTCATATACTTGCAAAATAATATAACATGTAAATTTGATATAATTATCATTACATCATTATGTAATAAATCTCACAGTGGTATATAAATCCATCCGTTAAATACTTACTTAGCCAAACGATTATTACATATTATTATGTTTATTAGTAGTATAGTACTATCACAATAATAAATACTTT
>JAPYYV010009631.1:0-11815 GCA_030522625.1 Copidosoma aretas | reverse complement strand
TTGAAGTAGGCTTCAGAAATAGCTGATGATGGACCAGTATTAGATTTATAATGTTTCTGCATAACATTGGTAAAAGCTGGGAATTGAACGTATAAATTATAAATGTGACTCTTGAGTTCTGGGCAGTAAAAAACGTTAGGCATTGACGTTGCATTCTCAGTTGTACTGCTTAATTTCACAGCATTATTGTAAATAGAGTTTAAGTAAGTAATTATTGTATTATGCGTCACAAGATCTTCAATTTCATCCTCTTTCAATTAGTATTCTTCGTCACATTCATACTCATCCATATTAAAGTCGGTGAATTTTTTTATCAGCCATTCAGTTCGTTGCCTACATTCTGAATTAAAATCGCAAACAGTACTCTCCGATATTACAAACATAGACAGTAAGAATTCTTCCAATAAGTTGATATCATCTATATCGATTGAAAAAGCGATACTTCTGACATAAAAATCTTTTACTCGGGTATCTTGTTTAGGAAAGCATTTCCATTTTGTGGCATTTTTAATTGCGTAAGCTTTGTCTTGTCGCACGTAGCAGGGTCTTAGTTTTATTGTTGTATCGAAAAGATAAGTAAAACAAATACTTAAATATTGTTTGTATGTGCATTGATTAAATGCCAGACAAATAGCATGTAAAAGAGCTGGCTCAACATCCGATACCACTTCATCGGAAATCGGTGTTCCATTTCTTAGACCATCTGACAGCCACAATTTCAAATGATTAGTATCATGCTTTTCTGTTAACATTGAGAGAGAGGTGTGATTTTTCCCAGTACTCGGATAACAATAATATACAAAAATATGTGTCCACTCGTTCGCCATGGAAATTTTAATTTTCTCACCAACGACCCTGTAGCGTCCATTGATATGCAAACTCGTCCAAGTTTTGAGACATCTTGCCCTAATTTATTAGAATTAGAATTAGAATTCTTTATTATGGACTATGGACTCGCGGTCTAATTTAGTCCGGCACTGAACATTTTGCTAATACATTAGTTTGCTGGTTGCATATGTTGTAGAAAAATGACATACAGCACATGATAAATTGAAGTAGAACAAATTAAAAAAAAAGAGGATAAATAAAATATATATATGATAATAAAAATAAAATAAAAGTATAACAAAGTATATAAACACTTCGCGAGTTAAGAGATATCACAACACAGTAAAAAATCACCATAATAAAAAAATCACAATAAGATCACAGTGCCATTGATTAAGAGAAGTGAAATGTGAAATATTGAATGTCAACTTATGGATTTGTCTTTGCGTTCACTTCAAGTAGATGTTTGTGTAGCTTAGTTTTGAAGATGGGTTTATTCATGGTCAAGCGCAGATCTGCTGGCAGCTTGTTCCACAGATTAGTTACATGAACACGGAAATAGTATTTAAAAAATTTAGTCTGTTCTGGAGTCTAATATTTAACAGCGAATGGATGCTGTTGAACAAATCGAATAGATAGATTTTTCGACATTATGTGCTGAAAATTTGTGAAAGCATCAGATGGGCCTGTTATATTTAGAGCTTCCTCGATGGCTCTTTGCCTAGTTTTTCCATACACTGGTGAGTTTTGAAGGAAAGGAGGTTCGATGTCTCCATACTCTATGTTTTTATTTGCTTAATATTTTCTGTATCTGTTAGCTTTTACGTACTTGAGTGTATTTTTGGGATCAATGGCTTTTTTGCCTGCTAATTTTTTTTTTTTTGCTGTGTGAGATGTCTTTCGTATTAAATGTAGAAATCTGTATTTGTACTATTTCACTTGCAGTAGAATATAAAGTACTACGTTCCCCATAGATTCATGGTAATTTTTTCAATGAGAAAATTTCCATTGCAATGATATCAGTCCATCCTTATTGTAAAGACATGTATTTTCTTCCATCTTTGTGTATCTTTTCACAAGGTTTTATGCTAGCCCAGGATTTTTCATCCAACTCGATGCTAAACTGTAAAGTATTACAACAATTGGGATCATCATCATTCTCATCATCACTTTCTTTGCTTTGTCTGCTTGTTTTCTTTGAATAGGTTACACTAATAGTATTATGTTCAAGAATGTTTAGTCCCTTCGGAGCATTCAAATCATCTAAAATCCCATGCTGATTGCTGATGATTGATAAATATAATGTGTGCGCCTGTATTTTGTTGCATAGTTGACTACATGCTTCTTTCCAAAAATTGTCTTTTTCATTTTTAGTTCGCCGTTTGATAAAAATATATCTAAATTTTTTAAGATTTTGTACCGTTCGGAAAAAGAAACTTGTGTTGGTCGACAAGTTGGATCCATTTTAATGTTTTTTAAACTAAATCTGCTAATAACTAAAAATTAACAGTGTTCGACTTGCACATTTTTTTCCACAGCGTTTTTTGTCCAATCGAGAGTTTAATAAAACAAGCTTGTCTTGACAAGTTCAAAAATACAGGGCATTCAGTATATCGTTAGGTGTAGTCCTAATTTATCGACCATGGATGTAAATAATGTCGTATGTACATATCTGTGGCTTCTCGATAAAAAGGGGTAAGTCCAGTCTCGGTGATTTCGAGTAAATCGCATTTTAATGTTTGATCGCATCTGTAAGATCAGAGAAATCAAGTTGGAATCCCATACATGGCTGACAAGTAAAGTGAAGTAGAAGGAACATGTGTGTACTGTTTTGCGCGAATCAACATTTTTCGCAACTGTCAAAAGCTGGAAAATGCTTCAGTTATCCCCTTTTTCCGGGAACTTGGACTTAACCCCTTTTTCCGGGAACTTTTTTAATTTTCAATCCGCACCCCTTGGACGAAGCATTTCTTCTTCTAGAGGTCCTGTATACTAAGGAAATACCTTTGAAGAAGCGACTCGGATCTCAGGACTTTCTTTTCTGTTTGGTTTTCAAAATTATCCGTTTCGTTGAATTTACAAACAAATATTTCTCATTTTTTTACTGTTTTGCTCATAACTTTGCTTAGAAAGGTCGTAGAGAGTCGTTTAAAAAAGAAAAAAAAGTGCTCGGACAGAGCTAAAATTTCTTTTTTTATTTATCATGAAAGGTGGTGAGGGTCAAAAGTTATGATTATTTCAAACTCGGGAGAGAGGTTGAAATGGCTAAAATTGGTTTATCTTTTAGCTCCTTTAGACTGTAACTTTTGACCCTTACTATATTTTTTGACGCCCAAAAACATAATTTGTAGCTCGTTTTGCGACCTTTATTTTCTTTTTTTAAGTGACTCTCTACAAGCTTTTTGAATAAAGTTACGGGCAAAATAAATACATTTTTGACGAACTATTTTCTAATTTCTGTTACTATTTCGCCTATAACTTTGATTCAAAAGGTCGCAGAGGGTCGTTTCAAAAAAGAAAATAAAGGTCGCAAAAAGAGCTACAATGTCTTTTTTCATTTGTCCAAAAAAAATGGTCAGAGTCAAAAGTTAGAACTGGAAGAAACTCGAAAACCAACAAATCCAATGAAATTTTTGTTACGTTTACTACTCAACAAAATTTAAATGATCATAACTTTTGACCCTCACCACCTTTCACGACGAATAAAAAAAAAAGTTGTAGCTCTATCCAAACACTTTATTTCTTATGTTTAAATGACTCTACGGCCTTTCTAAGCAAAGTTATGAGCGAGACAGTGAAAAAAATTGATAAATCCGAGTTTTACGACTCGAAATTTATATGAATAATCACTGGGGTGCGATCGAATGCAAGTCATAATGAATTAGTTCGTATATTTTTTAACTCTGATTCGTTTTTGTACCTCGCTGGCATCGTTAAACTGAGGGAAATTGAAAATTGAGTGGAATTGTCCCCTTTTACCGGGAACAACTGTGTTCCCGTTGGGACTTATCCCCTTTTGCAATCTTCGACATCTCGCGAAATAGGTCGACTTAGCTTATGGGACTTTTTTTACATGCAAAGGACTGCCTTAGGATGCGAAATCCACTACTAACTCGATTTTTTCAAAAAATGGACTCACCCCTTTTACCGAAAAGCCACAGATACATATGTACTCTATGCGGAGTGCGGACATATATTCACGAACTGCTTAAGCCATTTATGTAGCAGCAAAGTGTTAACTTTTTATTTTTAACTTTCAGAAATCTGTGGATTATAGTGAAATACCGCCACGAGCAAAAAAATCAAGTACAGTACTGAAACACTAGTAAGAATTTTTACTTTGTGTACAAAATCAAATCTCCAGAATACTATTAAAGCCTCATAAGAAAAACGCCCTCATGCTGAATTAGCAAAAGTGAACAGACGAAAAAAATTGTGCAAGTAATGAAAAATTATTTGTTTTGTACTCAACCTAACTATAAAAATTTATTATTACCTAATAATAAGGTACATTTTTATTTTTACCAGCATATTACAGACTTTGTGAGCAAAGGTCAAATGGATAAGGAAATTTATAAAAACAATATTGGATTACTGAAAAAAGAGGGAGGCCTCCAGCAATAGCTGATGATGTAATTCAAGAAAAGCTAAGTAGCATCAACATTTTTCTCAATACTGAAAAGTTGTTGATAAAACCAGAATCCGATCCAGTGTGGGAAGAAGTGTGTCAAATCCTGAATTACAAATTTGGAAAGCACAAGCTTCACCAAAAATTATATCACAATAGAAATGGAATATTGTCGAAACTAATATTAAAAATGAAAGGCAATTCCATAGATAAAGTGCCAATGGAAATTCCTATCACTTTTGACAGCAATCAAGAAATCATTTATGACCTTTCATCATTACTACTCGATGAACACTATTCCATTTATCGAAGAATCAAACGCAAAACCGCTACTTGCTATTTACCGATGGCCCGAGCAAATCAGTCTGTGGAAAGTCATTTATCGAACATTAGATGTTCCTGTTTAATTATTTATTTGTAATACTGTTACCCAAAAAATTGAATGCTTTTGTGACATTGATCCAATATTTTTTTGCTCTCTTATCTGTAAAATCAATAACATAGAAATACCATTATGGCAAGATCTTCTGAACCGTGCAGATACTGACTTTTTATGCTATTTTATTTGCGAGTGGTTAAGAGAAGATGTTCCTGCTCCAAAATGTATTATTATACCTTTTGCGAAGCAAATTTTCGAAGCTACTAATTCAGCATGTAATCTGTGTTCTCTGGATGAATACTGCAACTCATTTTTCAAGTTTTTGAAAAATGAAAATAACGTAAAACCTGTATGTGTATTTAAAGTAAATATTATTTTACTCTTGTTACAAGTGAAAATCATTCTCAATAAGTGTTTCTGCGCAAATTCACTTGTAAGTGATTTTTTTTATAAAAGTGTCATAATTTTAATCGAATCAAAAGACTGGATTTTGTTTTAAAAAATGTGTAAATACCTAATTTTTCTTCTACTTAGTGAAAATCAAAATCATGAGTTTAACGATAGTTGATTAAAAGTACTTAAAAGAATTAATAACACTTCCATTGAACATTTTGAAAAAATATTTACAAAAAATATTGAATATAAACAGTTTAACGATGAACCTGATTTTAGTTGTTGGTTTTGTAAAGACGACACAGAAATATACAAATATTTTATCGAAAAATGCAATACAATACGGAACAAAATTTTGAACAGGGACATTTTTCAATTACCAAACCCATATAAAAGTATTACTTTCTTGGAAACATTCCTGAATTTAATATCTTTTTTTCTTACCATGGGCCACAAGTGCAGCAGAGCCTTCTCGCCCTCAGGCCGCACTTTGGGCCCTTAAACCACTTAGCACCCACGAGTAGAAAAATTTTTTCGGCCCTCCGGGCCCAAAATTTTTTCTGCCGTAGGGTGCAAAGTATCTTCGCGGGCCCAAAGTGTGCCCACGAGTGCTAAATTGCACTTTGCGCCCTCGGCAAGAAAAATAATATACGAGACTCGGGCACAAAAGTAAAACAAGCGTGCCCCTCGGGCGCATAATTTTTTACTTTCTGTCCTAGTGGCGTAATCTACTATTTCCTGTTGGAACTAGTATTCTGTTGCCAAATAATGCTAATGTAATAGAGGAATCTTTCAACTCGAAAGATTACTTCTTAAAAATATTCGACAGTTTTGACGAAACCGTAAAAACTCAAAATACGTTTCCAAAAGAGTTTATCATAAAACATTCTAAAAATTTAAAACAAATGTTACAAGACAGTCGGGATTGCATTTTCTCAAATAATTTAAATGAAGAAGGGCTAAAATTTTTTTTATTAAACTACAGTTTTTTTAATCTGGTGGAAAATTGGAGAGGAAGAGCGGACAAAGAAAATCAAGAATTTTCAGAGGTTATAAATTGCTCACAGAATAATAGTAATTTAAAAACTTTTAAAAAGTCACAATTGAATGATCATAATTACAGTAAAAATTATGAAGATTTTTTGAGCGGTGATGATTTTTCTGCTCATGATTTTAAATCGCAGTCGACACCCATTAAAGATGCGCCCAAATTATCGAATGTTGCCAATATTCCAATAAATACAGATTTAATTAATCAAAAAGGTAAAAAGAAGAAATTTACAAAATATTGTGACCCTCAGCCGACACTCAAAGCGTTTTATGCAAAGAAACAAACTTACTTTTACAAAGAAAAACTAATTATTAATGGAAGTAAATTACCAATTAAAATTAAGAATAGAGAATATTACTTCAGCAACACGAGTGTGACAGAGTCACTTTTTCTATTTTCCACCGAGTGCGCCAAGATCTGTCTCGAGCCGTATTATTTTTATCTCATCGCGTTCTTATCGCGCTGCGTATCTCCTTCTGTCTGTTTCATGTGTGGGTGCGAGCGACGGAGAGCCGAGGAACCTGCGATGATGCCGACAAGGAGGGAGAGAGGAGCGCATTGAGTGCCGCCGCGAACAAGAAGTAAAATAGAGACAGTAGTGAGATGTAAAAGTGCGGTAGACCCGTCAAAGTTATTGTTACGCGTTTTAATCTATGGTGTTGTGGGTGCAACTCCAATTGTGTCTTGTAGCTTTATAAGTCGGGAGTGTATGCGAGTATGTGTGTGTATAAAAGTGCCCACCTGGCCAAGCCGTTAGTACGAGCGGAGAGTAGGAGCGAGAGGGGGAGAGAGAGTCCGAACGCCATTGCCGGGCGCCCGCGGGCGCCAGTAGCTTGCTTGTAATCGTGCACTTAACGGCTCACGCGTTTCTTAGGCTCAACTTTGCCACTGCATTTTGCTGCATTATCATCATCGTCGTCACAGTCAACGATCCGCTGCCGCTGCTGATCCAGGTGCCTAGTCGTCGGCTGATACCCAACCGCCGCCCAGCTGTTTCTTCGCCGTCTTCCGTCCACGCCGGCCCCCGGAGATCAACAAGCGAGACCACGAGGTCGACCAGCGCGGAGAGGACGAGCCCAGCGAGACTTCTCCGGGTCCAACAACCGCCAGAAGTCCAGGGAGAAACGGGACCGCGGCGTCTTTCAGGTCTCCAGGTACCGTGTTAGTGTCGGGGAAGCGGGCACGAGGCCGTCAGTCGCGCGATAGGGGAGAGCGGGCGTGCGTGTGCGTACGTCGGCCGCGAAAAGGTGCACGAGAGGAAAGGAGAAGGCGAGATCCAGGAGAAAGCCGGAAGGCACGCGGAAGCGGGAACGAGGCTGCTGGGTGTACGAGAGAGAGAGATTGAGAGAGCGTGTGTGTGTGCGTGTGTTCCAGGTAGGCGAGACGCCGGGTCCAGCAACATCGTCGCCGAGGAGCCAAGCGACGGGATTTCTCCAGAGTGTGGGCGTGAGGGTGTGTGTGTATGTGAGTCGCGAGCGTCAGTGCCAGGCCGAGCCGGTTCGTGTAAAAGAAGACAAGCGTAATAAATCGGTGTGTGTTACCCAGAAAATCCTGTGTTGGCATTTCTTTGCATAGATGCATGTGTGTTCCCCTGCTGCTGTTTCTTCCGAGAGCGGCTTGCTCCCGACAAGCCACCCGCGACGCATTTATCCTGCCCTAATTATTTCTTTCAGTGTTCGAGAGTGGAGCTCGCGTGCAGCGTTTATGAGCCGTATAGCCAGGTAAGGGTTTTTTCCGTGCAAGGCTATCGGGACGCCCTGCTGCCGTGCCGTTAGCGCCAGCAGGCCACAAAAAGCCTCGTCACACGAGTAGTTTTGATTCTTTACTGGAACTGTTGGCTCATTCCGTTAATAGTTTCAATTTATTTCAGTCAGACATATACGATTTATTGAAATTGAATTCAAATATTTTCTTGAAATCCGTATGTGAGTATGCAGGCAAAAAAGATTTAAAACATTTGTACGAGTCTTGCGTATCAATAATATTAGATTTAGGTATTTTGAACAAGGACACTATATCTTTAAAGGATGATATTATTGATTACTTACAAAATTTGATGACTGGTTGTTCTAGTCTCATTAAAAAACCACTTGGCAAAAGTGCCATTTTGAAAAGTCAGATCGCATACTTTACTTTCGAATAGATAAATTTTCTACATACTCAAACCAAGACTTTAGAATCTCTGAACTTTAAAACATCTCATGGCAAATGTAATACATGTTCAGAACAAACAGTCATTGGGTATGATATCAAAAATTTTTTCATGATAGTAACGGATAATGAAAGCTCAACGAAGCTATCTGAAATTCCACTTAGTGTTTGTATAAAACAAAAAACATTTTTTTTATCAGGTTTTATTAGTAAGATTCACCCAAAAAGTAGTTACAGTCACACTCATTATGTAACATACTGCCGGTTTTTAACAGGCCATTGGAGAAAATATGATAGTTTAGGAAAGAAAGTGTTTGTCGTTGGTAAAAATAAAGAAATCACGAACGTTTCATTGTTGTATATCCATAGTGTTCCTGAGAAATAAAATTCATAATTAGATATCATTATAGATTCTATGAATTCCTATGGCTGTTTATAATGTATATATGTAAGACGTATTAAACAATTGTCAGTTTGGAAACGAATTTAATGCTAAGTCTAACACGTATTATATTTCTGTTCTGTACAAGACAGCATAACTTATACGGTGAAAATATCTTATCTTTGAAGTAATAAATATGAGTATTTTTACATGATTTTGCCTTGAATTTATTTATATTGTATTTCTGATTGTTATTCAAAGCAAAACTTTCACTGTACTTTGATATTTTAAGTGAATATTTCGTGTAAGATGTGAAAACAAACTATTCATTATATTTGCTATTTATTAAAACGATAATAGCTTTAAAGTTGTTTAATTACGATTATCTTGCGATATCTATGTTAAAAGAATTTATATTTTGAGTCTACTTATTCTACAAAAAAAATTTACTTGTTAATTTTTTTGAAAGTTAATTTACTATATGAACTGAATACGAATAAAAAAACCGCATTTAATTCATTGGCGCGAAGCTTCCTCTTACATACACACCGAATTACTTCATTTTTTTTGGCTAAACCTATTTTTTTTTTACTCAAAAATCACTTAACCCTGTTCCCTAGATAAATATTTTTTAAAACATTAAAGAAATTTTTCCAAAAAAAACCCGAAAATCCAACAATCATAGCGAAGATCTATCATAAACTTCAAAATTCTCATTTGCCGCCGCCTGACTACTTGAGAACAAAATCAGACCCACTGGTTTAGCAGAAATTGCTGTCCTATAAGACACAAGTTAATATACTTTAAATTTTGATCAGGCTCATGTAAGTACATTTTTATCACGTTTGCATAAAAAAGCATAGAAAATATTAAAATAATATAAACGACTGACTGCTTATAATGTGTGATAAATATCAAATCTGTATGTTTAATTGTTATTGTACTCTACAAAATACAAAAATTTAACTTACATGATTGTTCCATAATAGTTTACAATAAAAATATATGTTTTCTGTTGGTGTATGCTAACTATAACTACGACTGCGATTTAAATGTAAACTACTACAAGTGTAGTTGGCAGTAATTGTTGGTTTTTGTTCCATTTGCTTATTAGTATCCATATAATTTCGAAGTATTTTTTTTATCTATTATTTTGCAATCATGTTAAAATTGTGTAGTTGATTTCTCAGCAATTGAGAAAATTTATTAATAATTGAAACTACTATATTAATTTAAAATATTTATTTTAATTTACAGAAACAGGTACAACAATATAATAAAATCTTAAGTATGGTTATAGATGCTATGAATAAAAACAGAGAAGAAATAGAAAAAGAAACTAAAAGTAGAGCCACGCAAATGCAGACTAGTAGTCCTGCTCATATAAATGCATTGATCAACGCAGTTTGCAATGGAAAAGAATTATAGGTACATGTAAGAAGAATTTTATATTTTACTTCACTTGAAAAAATATCAGTTTTTCACGCATGGATCAATGATTTTAGTCTGATGTTCAAATGGTCCAGCCTGGTAGGAATCCAGTCGCGAATAATATGCTAGCTTGAAAACTAGCTGGACAATCACAAGCATCTAGACCAGGACCTGTGGGTAAATAATTGATATATTTTAAATAATTTTCATATTATTTATTATGCTTATTCAAATAAAAAGTGATTACTTCTTTGTTGACAGTAGAAAAAATGAGTAAGGCTCCAATTGCTATCAAAACGAATATAAAGGCTGTCCACAAGTTCATTCTTATAGTCTATAAATACATTTTTTTACTCATTTTGTAGTTATTCTGTAAATATGAGTCGTCATCTTTATTACATCTCAACTCAAGGCTTTTGTTTTTTGTTTGAAACTATAGCATAACATTTAGGTGATAGAGATCTATTCATTGCTGGAACAATATCAGCTTCTAAATTATGCTTTTTTAAAAATGTTATCCATCCGATAAAACCAAAGATTCTGCAACATTTTGTAGAAGAAACTGTAAGCAAGTACATACTTCAATACTTTTTTTTTGTCATTACTTTACCATAATAGCATCAAGCTATTTTTTATTCCAATCCCAAGAAATAAAATAATACGTCCACATTAATTTTTTTCTAATACCTAACATTGTTCTCAGTCTTTTAAATAGTTTTCGAAATCTGACCATTGAGATTTTCTGGTTGATCTCGGAAATGTATTTAACTTGCGACAATTTTCATGTTCTCAAAATTGCTTTGTGACTCAAATAATAAAAAAAATATATATTTACTTATGGAGTGACTGTTCTGCTAAGACAGTTCTGCTCCGATGTTAGTTTTGTTCAGTGTGAATGACAAAGGCAAACTTCGACCTGGGAGCATATATAAAACCCTGCAGGGTCCATTTCAAATCCAACTTTTATCACTCCAAATATTTCAATGTTGAAAAAACCAGCTAAACAGCCGTAGTGTCCTGGCGATACAGCACTTGGCCCCAGCATCATTGTCGTGAGATACAATGCCAATGGCATCCCTCGCAGTAGCCTCGAGGATGTGCAGCTCAAAAGTCTGGGGCACTATGCGACCGATCAGGGTGGGCTCAGCCTGCATGAGCTTAAGCAGCCCAAAGCAGCCAAACTTAAGAAGCGGATACCTAGTTCTTCATTTACTGTTCGTCAACGTGGCCAGCTGAACTCGCTATCTCTACGGATCTCTGAGAGCCAGAAAATGAGAGGCCCGTCATCTACGGGGCCTTAAGCAATACCTTACTGGTTTTCTTTTCGAGAACAATAGGTAGATAGAGACGACGCACAGTGGGACGAAACGGGTTTTTTTTTCCGGAAATAAAATATCTCCAAAACGAATTAACCAATCTCCATGATTTTTTTTGGAGCTTATAGCTTATTCAACACAGAATATGGAAAAAGTGGTCCGGATTCCAAACATCCCCTTCAAGGGGGTGAAAACAACCCTTAAAATAGATGAAATTAGAAAAAAATTATTTAAAATTGACATTTTTTACTATAAT
>JAPYYV010009630.1:0-11816 GCA_030522625.1 Copidosoma aretas | reverse complement strand
TTACACATTTTAGAATTTTAGAGAATAGGAAGGAATAGTTTACACATTTGGACAAATTCACTTCCGTCACACATTTTAGAGAGAAAGAGAATCTTGAAATCATTGATTTACTTCCCTACATAACGTGCCTATAGAAGTACAACGTCAAAAAAAAAAAAAAAATGCGATGGGTCTCGGGACCCGCAGAAGAAACGAAGCTGCTCACTCTGGTATTAGCTATCTCGTGCACGAAGACACGTGTACTATACTCGGTACTGTATGATACTAGTGGTAATAAAAGAACGGACTGTGACATGTAAGATACAAAGTAGAAGGGACAACTCCGAAGATAGTTGAAATACGTGTATAGTAAAAAGAGAGCGAGAGTTTTTCGGTGAAAAAAAGAGGGGTTATGAATCATTAATGTATTGACATGGTTTGGGATTACATCACTAGACCCAAGAGCTACTAAAAAAATTTCTGTTTCAATAATTTTAGAATATGAACAACAATTTTCTAAATATACAATAATTTTCATGTAATATTTAGTCCTTATAACATAAATTTATAGGGCAATTATTCAAAGCTAAAGTTATTTTTATACATGAATTTGCATATTTCAAATTATGTGTCATGTTATGTTTTGACAAGAAAAGAAAAAACTTATTCTGCATATTTGTAATAATTAGTAAACATGCCATAATTGTTCCGAAAATTATCCACCTTTATTTTATAAAAAAACATTAAAAACACTGAAAATTATGGTTGATTTTTTTTTATATCTTAACACCTCTCTATTTTTGCGCTGCGATATTTTTTTATCTTTTAGAAAACCCATAATAATTGTTATTCTTAGTCGATCTCGCTTCCTTTTCAAGATATGTCGAATTATTTAATATTTTAAGGTAATGTGTACGCATGATCATGGAAAATAATTTCAACATTTTTGTAATTGTTTGCTGAATATAATATAATTTTTTCCGAAGTTTTACCCTTTTATTTGATAAAGATACATTCAAAACACTGAAATTTAAAATTATGTATTCGCATAGCTTCTACTATTTGTGCGCCGCGATGTTTTTTTTTGCCTTAGGAAACCCGTAAAAATTGTTATTTTTGGTCTATCTTACTTCCCTTTTCAGATATGACGTATTTTTTAATATTTGGAGGTTAGATTATATTATAAAAACCAGTTTAATAATTATATTCTGTCTGCATCGATCTGCCGCACATGCAAACATTTTTTGGTAATTATATGTTCCATTAAAATAAAAATACTAACTATTCAGTGTGTGTATTATATACATACACACATGCGCGCACACTTACACAGTACACACACGTACATGCACACTTACACGCAAAAACACATGTGAAAATAGACGTGCAGTGTACACACACATATATGTGTGTGTGTGTGTGTGTGTGGTGTGCACACTTCATCCACAGTCCACAGTCCACACTGTAATATGTATATGCAATACTAAACACTGGCTGTATACATGTGTGTAGCGAAATTCGAAGGCGAACGGTGAGACTCGAGCATCGCCGAGCGCAGTATGTACATAGGTATTTACGGGGGAGTCCCCCGGGAAAAGAGGGACCACGTGACCAGGTCGCAAAATTATGTCAGTTTTTAGAAAGTCACTCTCCAAGCCGAGTTTCCAAACGTCCTATAAAAACTTTCACTTCAAAAATTTTAATATATTACAATATATTTATCATTAAAATTTTTGTTTCTTATGTTCAGTTATTCTTGATAACCTATTCTTCATCTGTCTTCCGTTTTCTCGGTTTTTATGATAATCAAAATAAAGATCATTCCTTTGCCGCTTTACGTTTCCCTTGGGTGCTCTTGCTCTCACTGTCCGTCTGGATGCTCTCTCCGTCTACTTGTTTGCTTCTTAGCTATACTGCTGCTACTGCTGGTGCAGGTGTGTGAAATTATTTTTAAATAGGTCAGGCTAGTGAGCTAACACATACGAACTGCAAGAGAGCTAAGAAATGAAAAAAAATTACATGAATTTTTTTTAACCGGCAAAGAGAAATTTTTCTTTGAAACTTTTGTTCTAAACCTCACTTATATGTTGGAGTGAAAAACTTAACTACACAAAGCAAAAAATATTTCTAAGAAGAAAAATTATAAGAGGTTAATTGGAGTTCAAAAGATGATAGAAAAATATGTAGAATATTTTTCAGTCAGAGGATTTTTCAGAAAGATAGTTTGGACCAACATACATACATGCAAGATATAAAATAAGCTGCACCGAAAAAAAAATGTCAAACATTTTCAGTTGAAGAATGGAGAAATTTGTTGGAGGTGAAGGGATGTGCAAAGGCGTAGGGAAAATACGTAGAATATTTCCGGTTGAAAAATGGGAATAATTTTCGATCAAAATGTAAAGGATGTAAAATAAACTGCGAAAAAACAAAATAGTGGAACATTTTTGGCTTCCTTCACAACTGTCGTGGAAGTGCGAAATTCTATTTTGCCTTCGAAGACAGTCAAGAGCGATTTGTTTGCACATATGCGCAGGATCATATCAGATGGGAGTATTTTAAGTGTAGTGGATAGTTTCCCCCTACTTATGAATTTCTGCACAACGATGGTCCAATGTAGAATGCAGTTTTGCCCCCAGTTATACAATTTAGCATGTTTGATGCGGTGCGCATTTGAAGAACAGTGATAGTAGTTGTAATAGCTGTCTCCTTTTCTAGTACTCAAATTTGTCGGAGTTGCTGTTCAATTACCTATAAAAGGAAGCTAGCGTCTTTGAAAGTTACCCATTCAACGTCATGGCTCGCACCCGTCTAGTCCAAGAATCCCTTACAGAGATGGAACGCGTAAAATAGAAGTCTGTGAGGGTTTATTCAACGAGTCTTCACCAGCAAGTCAACGAGTTGTTGCCAGCAACAGGAACATTATTTTTGCCGATGCCAACACTGGTGAGTCCCACTCCCTCATTTACGAAGAGATTTGATGAGCGGCTTAGATTGGCTAGACGTCAAGCAGCGGCGCCTCTGACATCGTCATCATCCATGGTAGCAGCATAAGTCGGTTTTTCGATGAAGCCGCGGTTGATTATCGACTTGCCATGCGCATCGCCATCCGATTCATCTCCAGTTGCTGCATACCCACCTGCTGCATCACCGTTCACTGCATTGCCGCCTGCTAGATCGGCACCTGTTGCATCACCCCTCGCTGCAACACTGCCTGCTGGATCACCGCCTGATACATCACCCCTCGCTGCATCACCGCCTGCTGCATCACCGTTGTTAATCTTACCTTAATACCCTAACCCATAGGGACTCGACGACGTTACGGCCAACATCACTCGTACTTGATCCTATCTTGTCGGCGACGCATGTTCCCGATTTGTCAACTACCAATCGGACTTAGCAGGCTTCAATGGTGCCACCATTACCACCAATAATCGATTCAACGAATTCGCCAACCAGCGGTATTAAGAGAAAGAAAAAGAGCAATATCCATGAGATAAAAAAGTCCGTGAATATTTATCATTTGAAAATTGATATTCTGGTTAAAGCGTGATAAATAGTACATTTCCTACCTAGGGCAGAAAATACGACTACCGCGCCCTTCGGGCGCGGTTGTTGTATATTTATGCCCGAGGTGAGGAGAACATTTTTTGTACCGAGGGCAAAAAGTGCAAAGTTTACAAAGAATGTTCGTCGATCTATTGCTGTCTACGATTTCACACTTTGTAAAGTCTATTTTTTAAATTTAAAATTAATTGTTTGAGGTAAAAATTAACAAAAAATGCTTCAAGCTTGATGAATTCCTACAAATTTCATTTTCTTATACCATGTATCAACTGAAATAAGGTGTACATACCTGTGCAAAATATACAGAAGTGTTTGTATATGCATGTCGTCACTTGGAGAGGTAAAAATTTATGGTTGTGCCTCAAAGATAATAGCGCATGGTTGGGGCTCTTATCCATACACATCACTTTCTTTTACAAGCTGCGCAAAGAGAGGAAACGGTGCCTAAAACATTATGTAGTTTGAATTACTTCATACCATTCATCGACTTAAATGAAAGGCTGAGCAGAGAGAGAGAGAGAGAGAGATACAGTGAGATAGACAGCTGTACCATCCGGCAGTTCGTGCAAAGTCGCGGCTGTTCGAGTATATTCATACACTTGAAGATCGAACGCTGTGTTAGAGCATAGGAACGTCTGTTCGTGTATAGTTACTGCACACGCGGAAGGCTGGGGGGTGTGCTGGAATTGGCGTGTGCTGAAAGCAGCATAGCTTACCTACTGGAGTAGAAAAAGAAGAGATAGTTCGACAGGGGTCAGTTCGACACAGATCGATTCTGCACCCAATGGGTTACTGGGTACTAATAACCCAATGCTTTTAGCATGTATATAGATGTACAGAAAGTATTGCGTGTTGAATCGGTCTGTGTCGAACTGACCTCCTGTCAGATAGTTCGAGACGTTTCGATTGATTTGTATGACACAGGTATCAAAATCTGCTCGATAACTTTTGGTGGCTTCCAATTTAGTCTTGTAATTTATAAAGAATCGGGTTCGGATATGAATATTATGTATTCCGAAATTTTTTTTCCTCCTCCAGTTACTTTAGATAAAGTTTTTATTGTATGTGACGCCTGTCATGCGCTTTGATTGACACCGGGCTCGCCTGCCTCAACGAATATATATGATGTTTCCGGATATGTAATCTCGTGATGTCACCTGAAAGCTTTACCAGATTTCCAAGACAACAACGGCCTACACGCCGCCACAAAAATCGCCAGACAGCATATAGACTTCCAAGCAGAACAAAATAAATGTTCGACTGGCTGCACAAACTCTCAATGAGAGTGTTAGCTTTGTGTTAATATTTTTACAACATGACATTGGTGTGCAAACGTTTAAAAATATCGAAGGTACTGCAAATTTTTGTCACATAGTCAATACGGCTTTTGATATTTTGAGTTCTCGACAGTTATTTGGTAGTGACAACCGTAAAATCGGACTAAGCTCGAAAAATATTGAGGTTACAGAAACGGTTACAGTCATTGTTGATAACATGAAAAACTTGAAGCTACCAGATAGTACACTTCTGATAAATTCACGCAAGAAAACAGGATTCAACGATTTCATCATATCATGTAAAAGTATACTCAGTATTCACGGGCGGCGACAGTGATGTGATAGCGGTGGAGAACTCCACACCTCGAATTTCACAGGTATGGAGTTCCACACCTCGGATGTTGTAAACAATAGTTGTGTTCAAAGTTTCGCCTTAGGCGAAAAGAAGTGTAACTGACACGATCCAACGAAAAAAGGGCAGCCCATAACTTCCATCAAATACAGGTACAACTCGTAGGCTCAAACGGAAAGAAGTACAACCCGTTGCACCCAAGTTAAAATAAGTACAACTTTTTACGCTTAAGCGAAAAGAAGTACAACTAGCTGCGCGAAAACAATAAAAAGTACAGCTCGCTGAACTCAAGCGAAAAAAAGTACAACTCAGTTCAGTTATAAATATTGATACATCCCGTTAACAGACAACTCAGTGCTCTTACTTGCCGATTTATTAATTGTAGATCATCAATTGATAACAAAATAGTCTTTCACTAGACAATCCAATGCACTTCGAATTTTCAGTACTTTTAATAAATAATGTATATTATTATACAACCGCATATCACCACACAACGCAAGGTGCTACATTTATTTTATCTTTTTATAAATAATGCTTTTACTGAAATCAAGCTTTTTTTTAGCCTAATACTTTGTGTATTAAATACGAATCTTTTTAGTCATTTTGTTTGAACAAAAGAGTTATTTGCGTTCAACAATGAGACAAAGTAGGTTAAATGATATTACTATAATACCAATCTACAGTAATATTATTGACTCTTTAGACATCGATTAAATGATTATTAAGTCAATTGAAAAAAAGCATACGAGAACATCTATTTTTTATGCAAAAAAATGTAGTAAGTAAATGTAAATGATGCAGCTATTAATTATACTAATTTTATTATCGATTATAGATTTTACTTTATCATTTCGTTTAAAAAATGTTCGGACCCCCCATTTATTGGGCGCTCCATACCTCGGAAAATGACCTCGCGCTGCCTCTGTCAGTATTTACAATACCTATAACACCGACCATAGATACCTGCTTGCCTACAAGCTTAGCCAAGATCATCTTCAAATGTATTTTAGTGTTGCCAGAAGTCGTGGAGTTTACAGCAATAACCCAACCTGCCATAACTTTGTTAGTATTTTCAAAAAGTTTCTGTTATATGCTGATATTAAGGGATCTGAAAGTGCGAATTTCTTGTCAGGATGATACTGTCAATTTTAAAGTGCATCCTAGTGACTTTCCATCTGCACATGATATGTATTGCATTACTAAGAGTCGCAAAAATCATAATGCACATCAACGTGACTATTATGGTCACAAGACTAACAAAAAATATGGGGATCAAGTTGTTGAATTTATCGCTGGCTGTGTCATAAGATGTATACTAAAGAAATTACGATGTTATTAGTGTTCTATTCTTCTGTGATCAGAAAAAGTCAGTCAAGTTTGTTGAACAGGAAAAACAGAGGAGCACTTACTAAGCCCTGTCAGGATGTTGTTAAAATATGTATAGTGATACAGATTTTTTTTTAGGAAATTGTATTTACTAACATTTGGAATGTTCAACGAACTTTCTCAATTATGTATGGATGCCTGGCTGATGTCGAATTGCATCTAGAGTGAAAGCGAGCGTTTAATCAGTGTCGAGTTGTAGGTGAGCGATGAGCTCCGTTTTCTAATGTATGTCGAATTGCGGCTGGCCTTTTCTTATCCACTGTTAAGTTGCGGCTAAGTAATTTTCCGATCATAATAAATTCACGTCTATAGGTTAGTTTTAAAGCAATTATTAATCGTGCATGGTTATCGAAACAATGTTTATGTCATTAGCCTTTTTTTTACTCTCTGTCAAAAATACATCTCCGTGAGAACAAGTATTTAATATATTAAACAGTAAGTGTAAGAAACTGGAGCTTTCGTTTAAACCAAATACTGTATTCGCTATGAGAATGACATGTAGCGCCCCAGCCCGTGGCAAAAGTAGGAAACCTGGGGGGAAGCCAGTGGCATCAAATCCATGTAGTCTGTAGATATCATTGAATATCTAAAAAAGGAAGCAGTGTAAGATGGTACATGAAATGTGAAAGTTGTAGTAAATTTAATTATTAGTATATGCCTTTTCATCCCATGCGAATTCAAGCAGGCGTTTCCATATTACAGCTGTTGAAAGTAACGAAAGTGCGGAGTATCACCAAAGGTATATGATGTACATAGTACATAGTTTGTCCAAAGTGCGTCTATGTTGCTTCTTGTTGTTGTTGTTTGGATCTGCTCGGTACGGTCAGTCAGTGCCCGCAGCCGAAGCTGCAGACAGCTTATCAAATCATACAATACTGACTCTGACTATTAAGTAGTATTTCATACTTACAATTACGGTTACTCATTTTTGCAGACTGTTATTATGTACAAATGAACTAGAAATTGTCTGCTTGGCATCCTCGTAACCAAAAATGATAGCAGACGCTTGAAAACAGTATGTATACATGCAGATTGCAGAGATAAAAAATATTCTCATTTTCAACAACAATATCATGAAAATCCTTGCACCAATTCACGTGGGATAAAAACCCATGTATTGATTTCTTCCTAGGCTACAACTTTTACGATTCATGTACGTATGTAAAACGTATAATTACAGATATATTAATTGATTTTGCATCGTATTTATGTTATTGCAGTAACTTGCTTCCCCTCAGATTTCACTGTTTCCTCACCATGGGCGCTGGCGCATATCGTACGTTTCATCCCCTCCAGGCTTATTCTTATAGCAAATACGCGGATTTTGAGCTAGCAATTTACAGTGCTATTAACAACAGTCTGCTAGATACAAACATCTGGGCGTGTCAGTTTCATTTGGGCCAAAGTTGGCGGCGAAGAATCCAAGAGCTTGGGCTATGCAATGTGTATAAAAATCAAGATTCAGAAGAGGAAAATTTTTTGAAGTGCTTTTCGGGCTGCCTTTTCTGGACCCAGAAGAGATTGAAGACTGTTTTGTAGAAGATCCAATAAGCGTTTTGCCAGACAATCCTGCGGTTCGGCAATTTTAAGACTATGTTTTATCGAACTACATTAAAAAAGATGCACCGTATCCTCCAAAGATGTGGGCAAAATTCTCGACCAGCATTTATCGCACAACAAACAACTGCGAAGCGTTTCACTCGCACATTAATCAAGAGCTTTCTTCACCACACCCGAATTTATTTATGTTTATATCGTTACTGCAGCATGTTCCATCAGAAGTGTACGTAAAAATGAGAAGTAGCCATGTGAAATTTTTTTTTTTTTTTTTTTTTCTTGAAGGGGCGAGGAGGGGAAATCTTCTAAAGACCTCTCCGGTCCTTTGAAGGACCAGAGAGAGTGTCGGATTCACCCGGGTGCTTACCGACTAAAACTAACCTCCTCGCATTGGGACCAGTGCAAAGCACTATGCCTCCAAGAAGACAGGGGAATTAAGGGTGAGAAGGGGTTGATGGGAAATAACGGAGAAGTTTGGTGTCCAGCTCACACTCAAAGAGATGAGTGGAGTGGCTCTTACGTGTCTGGGCAAAGCTCGAAGACTGGCTTGTGCCGGAATAGATGTGGTGGATCAAATTTCTGTATCTGGGTGAATGTAAAGTGTGAGTACGCTGTGTTTTGTGTAGATAGGGGAGTACTTGTGAAAATGTGTATGTGTTGTGTATTTTGAGGCCGTAGGGTAACGGCGAGAATTTTGGGGTGCTCCAGAAGGGAGCGTGACGAGGTGAAGCGCGTTTTCGGCGGAGAAACTAGATTGGTCAGTACTATACGCATCAAGGCGAAACTCAGAATATTATGGTGTTAAAGTAGCCTCAAGGGACGACGGGAGAGAGAGAGAAACACATCCTGGTCAGGCATAAGACTTATGAGTGGAGAGAATTCACTCGTAGATCTTCAGCCCAGCCGCGCCGATAGTTGCAGGGCTGATAGCGACTTTTCTGAATGAACTGGCCTAGGTGTTGGCCTCCCCGGAAGAGACTCGCCGCCGCCCCGTTCACCAGGACAATGAGCTTCTGGCTTTCCTGACGGGAATTGGCTTAGCGCCTACTGCCAGCGGGAATCCACCGACCCAGCGTCAGGGTGCGTCGACGACCTCCCCAAGGAAGGATTGCCCCCCAGGTCCAGGCATCATCAGGAGAAACTGCAGTCGGTCCGCTAGAATCGGGGAGAATTGGTTTTCGGCGCCACGGGTACTTTTCCCACCAAAAAAGTCCGAAAATCGAAATTCCCAAAAATTTTTCGACGAGAATCTAACCCGTTTTGCCTCGAGTCTGTCAGGCTAGGAAGCTAGCATGGTAACTACTAAGCCATCGAGGGCATCCGCCGTGTGAAATCAAAAACGACGCGACAAGATAAAGAAAATTTCTTAAGACTTGAAATGTTAAGATATCGACAAGGAGTAAGCACTCGATTTAATTTTATAAAAACTGCATCAAGAAAATGTTTACCTGTATGATTGTATATATTCTGAAAGGACTGAGATGACCATGACATACTTATTTGCTCATTGTACAAAAATAACATTTCTTAAACACGCCAGTTTTTGTTCTAAGAGACTGCCAGTCCGAAGCCTGGGTAAAGTTTGACGGAAAAATGTCGTCATATATCAATTAGTAATTGGAAAGTTACTCAGCCACAATTCGACAGTAGATAAGAAAAGGCCCAGCCGCAATTCGACACTGATTCAGAAACGGTCCTTATCGCTCAGCTGCAACTCGACAAACTTTCTCTTTTCACCGCAATTTGACATCTGTGGGATGCCTAACTTTCCTCTGATCACTTGCCCATAAACTATTCCAAAATCCAGAAATACAAAGGACACTTTTAACCAAACAGATCATTGTTTATTATTTAAGATTTTGAAGAAACATTATCACAATAAGAAAAATGAAAGTACGAAGCGTGTAAGGCGAACTTACACAAAGTTAATCCCGTTCAGAAATGAATAAACTTATAAGAATTTTGCGAGTATATACGGGTACTTATTATGTTTCTTTCAAGTAACATATCCAGAGTTATGTCACCTGGAAATTTTTTTGATATAGTATAAATCGAGCTTCCACAGTACAAATTAAGAGGCATGTAAGCTAGACATTTTGTACTTGTTTTTTAATAATAACCAGTCCAATTGTTGGTAATTTCACAAACAATGATAAAAATTTATTGAAACAGACGTATCACGCTAAGTTGCAGCAGCAATGTATTCGTATAAGTTAGCAGACGCCAGTTGTACCTGTACCCACCAGTATACCTATATATATATATCTCCCCGAAGATTAAGTTAAGTCTGTATATACAATTACACTTAGCCAATCTATGCACGGCTTATAGAGAGAGACAGCATGTCATTCTACTCAGGAAATACAACTCTGCCTGGTAACACTTTCCACGTATATCAAGGTAGCACATACATTTACGAACCCCATGTCCAAAGTACACGAGTATTTTGTAGCTGATTTGTAGTAAGTTTGTAGTAAACGCATTAATTTGGTAGGGTCTTCCTATCGCCAAATACGCACGGATGCGCAAGCTTGATACGTAGCTAGCACATCTTCCTGCTATGCCGGGCCCATATTATGGGGGTGGACAAGGCAGGATATTTTGTAGCTAGTTTGTAGCTTGAAGATTACTGTGTGCAGGTAAGTCAAAAAAACCACCCTTGCAAAATTTAGGGGTTTTGGAAGGTGCCAAAATCGACAAAATGCCACCAAACTCATTAAAAGAATTTTAAAAAATCATATAATTTGTAGCTAATTGGTCAAAATGTAAACCATTTTTCTGGACAAGTGGAGTAATTGAAAAAAATTAAAAAATAACTTGAGAACATAGGAAAGTTGATAAGTATATGGAACTTTTTTATGATAGACTACGTGAGTATCTAGCTCAGTCAGCTAGGTTCTTGTTTTTGGACCCAGTGATACTGAGTTCGTGCCACAGGTTGTAATGATTTTTTTTTTCAATCATTAATTAATATTTAGATTAACATAAACTTTTTAACTTATTAATCATTCATAAAATTCTTATTGTTGCTCATTACTTAGTGCATCTTCTTTATTCACAATAGACTTTTAGTACTTTTTTCTTAAGGTCCGATTGCTTGAAAAATATTTCCTAATTGCACCATTTTTAAGGTATCCGGGCAAGTTGGTTTATCACTGACAAGAAATCTTTCATCATACGATTTTGAAGTGATACATTACAAAAGAGTACAAAGATACGTGTTTAAGGTATGAACTCTGTTTTTGTTACGAGCAATCTGGAAAATGTTTTCAGCGATGAATATTTATGTACAAACTATCTCTGATGCATGTGTCAGAGATTAGTAGAGAGATTGCTGACGCCAATGCTACGGTGCGTGCCGATTTTTAGCCGCTGATTCGAGCGCTCGGTTGTGGCCAACGCTGGTACCAAGGCGCACATCTCGTCGGTCGGTGATGACGTAGTAAAAGGAGGCGTAGCCAAATGTGTGCGCCAGTGAGAGCGAGAGAGAGGAGTAGACATGTGCACGTTGGTATATCCAAGAAGCTGCAGGAGCGGAGGGGAAATGTATATACAGTTCGGTGGCTTCGGTGCACCTGCGAGTGCGAGAGAGAGGAGTAGGCATGTGCTATATGTATACATATGCAAGGTACAGCTGAGCGGAGCGAAACCGACCTAATGTGCCATGAGGCGATGATTGCGAGATTTATTTCTTT
>JAPYYV010009629.1:0-14451 GCA_030522625.1 Copidosoma aretas | reverse complement strand
ATCTCCCCCCCCCCCACCCCCCCCCCCCCCCCCCCCCCCCCCCCCCGTGAATCACAAATCGGGGGGTGTAGCATCATGATGATCAATTAATCGGGCAGGTTGCTCGGCTTCCGGCGGGGCATGCCGGTGACGGGTCGACTGCTGAACATAACGGCGGAGATCTACCAGGTGACGGACGGGGACATACTAAAGACGTTCTTCGTCAGTCCGGCGGGTAACCTCTGCTTCCACGGCAAGTGCACCTACTACTGCGACACGAGCCACGCCATCTGCGGCGCGCCGGACACGCTCGAGGGCAGCTTCGCGGCCTTCCTGCCGGACAAGAATTTCGTACCGAGAAAGATCTGGCGGCATCCCTGGCGGCGCAGCTACCACAAGCGCAACAAGGCCCCGTGGGAGAACGGTGAGTCCTCGTGGATTAACGGTTTTCATTCGCATTGTATTTTCACGCGAGTTGCAGCTTCGAGCTGGGAGGGCCGGAATTATACGGCCACCGCGGAGTGCTCACGTGGATGCTTTTACGCCGCTAACGAGTCACGCTTGTGTATTCGGGGCGTGGGTGCCGGGCCACGGGGAAATTTCGTTCGCAGAGTCGACGTATAGTACGTATAGTACAGGGCGCGCCTCGGATTTTACGCTGTCGTTAATACGCGGGAACGCTGCCATCACCGCGGTTGTTAACGGCAGCTTGCACTCATTGTCGACCCAAACGACGCCGTATAGTGTATTGTATGACGTGCCCGTTAAAACACAGAGCTTTCCTCTCTTCGACCCGAATCGGGTCATACGTAATAAACACCTAGTACATGTACGTTTCAGGAACGCAAAATTGCTGGCATCCACTCGCCTATAAGAACCGTAAAAATAATTGCTCGGATCGATTAGTCGGGAAAACGAGCCTCCGGTCGCCGATATTTTTTCCGCACCAATAGAAATACATCCGCGTTTCGTAATCCGGCGAATCTAAATTTAGCTCGAACTTCACTTCGCGCGAGCGCGGCTTTCCATGACAATGCGACTTTTGTTCGGATTCGCGCGCGCATCCGCGTTTCACGGTGCAAGCGCCGGCCGGCCGGCCGCCTCAATAAAACGTAAAATAGAGGGAACCAAATAAAAATGAACGCCCTTTGGCCATTGACATTTAAATAAAATGCAAGTATATATTGTTGTTACGCACTCGCACCGCAGACTCGGACTACTGCGCGAGCGTGAAGAAGCATCCGCCCTACAACGAGGGCCGCCGGCTGCTGGACCTCATCGACATGTCGGTCTTCGACTTTCTCACCGGCAACATGGATCGCCACCACTACGAGACCTTCAAGATATTCGGCAACGACACCTTCACCCTCCACCTCGACAACGGCCGTGGCTTCGGCAAGCCCTCCCACGACGAGGTCAGCTGCCTGTCGCCGCTCCTCCAGTGCTGCATCATTCGGCGGAGCACCCTCGAGACGCTATTGAGGTAGATTATCATACACGTGTATCTCTCTGCATGTGAACTATGTGCGTAATCTATGCTTTGGTAGAGATATTGTATATCCTGATATTTTAATTCCCTCCCTCGTTCGAACGAACGGTTATACTTCCTCGGCGATGACGATGCACCGCAGAGCGACGTCTCGCATGCCAAATGGGGGCTCTCTTCGTAATACCTATATATGGGTACACCCATCACCCACCTACATACTCGCACTCTCCTCGGAGACTTATAGCCCGTGGCCGGTAATAAAAGTAAATAAGATGGATGTGTACGGGAGGAGAGTGGAGCTCTTTTAATGAGGTAAATACTCATGCGCGTCGCGTCGGCTGTCCGCGTCGCGGCCCAACGTATCATTATTATTATTATTATTATTATTATTATTATTATTATTATTATCATACATAGACCGCGCGCGGTTCCTGATGCATAAATAAAATATGCATGAGGTACTTGGTCTGCGGAGTGACGCGCGGCTTCAAAAGAGAAAGAGAGCAAAAAATCCCCGGCAGGGACCTTCGTTTTTTACTCGACAAACTTTTTCACTCGCAAGTTCGGGGCGTCAGGGGGATAATTTACATCTTCCGGGGGCGCGATGAGTGTTATACGTGCTGATTATCGGTGCCCTTGCTTGCCTTTACCGCTTTGATTACTAGGTCCAACTTTTACTCGTTTACTTTTAAAGTATCGCAGTTCGTGTTGTACTTATCGGGACTCTCTGCTCAGTTATACAGACATGATGCGCTTGAGCAAGTTTAACATTTTATTATAATCGTTACGTATGTAGGTACTTCAACGGACCGGTAAGACTGAGCAGCGCGATGCGGGAGAGCTTGGCCAAGGATCCCGTGGCCCCAGTGCTGTGGGAGCCACACCTGGAAGCGCTCGATCGCCGTATCCCCATTATTCTGCAAGCTGTGCGGAAATGCATAGAACGCCACTCTCGGCACTGGTACACCGTCGTCAACGACGAGATGAGCGAGCAGCAGCAGCAGCAGCAGCAGCAGCAGCAGCAGCAGCAGCAGCAGCAGAGCAACGCGGAAGGAGCTGATGAGTGAACGCTTGTCGATGACAACTACTATATCTGTGTCCGTCTATAAATGTCGCTTCTTCCAGTCTGATGTGTAAACGGATGAACATTTTTTTTTTTTTTTTGGAGGGGCAGACGGAGGAGCATTTTTTGTTTTTTTTTGTTTTCACTGCTACCTTGACCGAGTGATTGTTGTACGAAAGCTCGGTTTTTTTACCTCGATGTTAATATAAAGAATAAACCAAAGCAAGGGTGTAGAGGATCAAATCGTGAGTTTGTGAGGAAGAGAAAATGCTGTAATGATGATGATGATGATGATGATGATGATGATGATGATGAAAGTATATATATATATATGTCCATCAAAGTGTGAATTCAGAGACGCGATAAGTAAAAAGGGTACAGGCAAGCGCTTACACACGTAAGTTAATTGCGCTATAGGTCTCTTATTATCGATTATCGATGTGATGTTTATAATTGTAATATATTGTACATATATTTAATAGTCAATATGCTATACGTAAAATGTTGAATGTAAACAGACAATTTGTAAGTGTCAGATATGTAAATTGTACATAAAAGTGTGTATACAGTGCAATATACAATGTTCCTTGTGAATATACAATGATATCAGAAAAGCTGCAAGTTGTCATTTTGATCTTTTATCTGACTTTTCTCTTCCCTTTCTTTCTTCTTTTTATCCATCTCCATTGTTATCTTGTACTTGTACGTATGTATATACACACATTACTTTACACGCAATCGCTCATTAATATGCATGCACCCACACACACTTAAAAGTTTATTTAATGAAAAAAAAATGTATTTCATCGCAAGAATGGTTATTAATTTTGTGCAACGATATGATATATATGTACTAATATATCATCGACTACTCATTCGCTATTAGATTATAGGAGTATATAGGTACATGTTAAATACAATTAAACACAAGCAATTGTGTATTTTTTCAAAGCATTCATATCACAAAAGAAAGTACTTATTACCATATATTTTTATGAAATTTTTCCATCTGTTGAAAGTTAAAAGTCAATCTGTAAAAATATCGGAAAATCTCATCGAGAAATCGTATGAATTATTTAATGCAGTGGATTATTCCAAGTGCCAGCAATGTCAGCATTCGATAACTATTATTAAGTATTATAGGCAATTTTTTTTTAATTTTTCAAGCCATGCTAACTACAATAATGATTAATCTCGGTGATTATTTGCGACAAAAAATATTCGATTTCGCAATTGAAATTCATAGAATAATTAAAGAATAATTAATTTGGCCAAATTGTTATTTATCATAGCTGCAGCGCGCATATTTATCGTAGTATTATCGTCATGGACTGTACCTGGCATGGACTATGGAGTCGTAAGTATAGAACGAGAAGAGTGCAACTTGTGCAAGTGAACAAAGTAAGTAAACATGTCAAAAGCCGGTAACGATGCGAAGAAAGCTTTTGATATGGCCTATCATGGCCAAGTGTCAACCCTCAAAGCTCTTCTTGCTCAGAACGAGAAGCTCAAGTTGCAAGTGGACGAGGTGCGTAAAATTGAACTTAAAAGATGACAATGGGCGAATGAAACTGAGAGACCTAACCTGTATCTCCTAGAATGACAGGACGTTATTGCACTGGGCAGCCTTAGGTGGACACGACGAGCTGGTCAGTCATCTGCTGTCCTTGAAAGTACCGGTCGACCCCACTGATGACGTGAGTATTTATTCCCCGATTTACTCATTACCACTATTAAATATGTGACCAGTGACACAACTCTCTTTCATGACAATGACGTTGCAACATTAAATGAGTTAAACGGCTGATATTGTTGGAGTTGATTGTTGGTTGATGATATGAGAAAATGAGGCCATAAGCCATAATATATATGACAAAAAGTACCGGTGAAACTATATTACCCTTTTTATATTTCTTCATTCAATTTACCCTTTTATGAATGCACATACTGCAAATTTTATCCTCCATGTCCAGAGACTGACCTTTTATACTTTCAACAAATTTCAATGCCGCATCAGTACAGTTAGCTGATGATTTCTACAATCATACAGAATTTTTCAAGGCATCGCATTTTATTAAGAATATACTGATTTGCATGCATTTCTCGTCAGATGGGCATGACACCTCTAATCTTGGCGGCATCGGCAGGCCGCGAAAAAGTCGTGAACATTCTAATCCGAGAAGGTGCGGCTGTGAATGCGAAAAGTATCGAGGAGCACTCGGCTTTGCAATACGCGGCGTCGAAAAATTGGCGGCCAATCTGCGAAAAATTATTGGAGAACGACGCGAATATCAACATTGCTGACAAATACGGTGCTACGCCACTCCATCGAGCTGCTTCGAAAGGAAACATCGAGATCGTTAAGCTCTTGATCACAAACGGAAAAGATTTAAATATCAGTAATGAGATTGAACAAGTACCGCCTTTACGGGATACATTAAAATTTACTAATCAATTAATCATGTTGCTTACAATATTACAGATCAACAGGATAGGTATGGGAATACGGCGCTTCACCTGGCGTGCGAGGAAGACAGGGTTGACGAAGCTAAGTTGTTGGTGCAAATGGGAGCGAATCTTGAAATTCAAAATAAAAAGGAACAAACACCTCTACACTATTGCAGTCGAAGTCTTGCGCACACATTAAAAGAACTTGCAGGTGAACAAGAATAGAAACAGATTTATTATCTCCATTGAGTACTAATAAACACTGTGATCATATGTTAATTCTCGTAACGAGAAAATACGTTGGGATTTGTAAAAATAAATGCAACAATTTTTTGTAAACTAAATATTTCTTACTTTTATTATCTCGTATATATATATATATATATTTATATATAATTAAATCCATTAATTGTATAATCTGCGCGCGCGTGCGGTCGCGTGTGTATTTGTCTGTAATCGATCAAATATAAAAGGTATCAAAACTCACTCATCTCACTACTTTGAAATTTCACTTTAAATTAATTTTAAATATTTTATGTAGTGTGTGCATTGTTTTTTTTTTTTGCCCTCATCTCTTCTTGACGAGTGTGTATTATAGCTCTCACTTTACTTTGTCGACCGCGTATAGGTACAGAGTAAAGATTGTGAAAATAAAAAGAAAATAACTTAGTGAATCCAAAATGCGATTTCACAGATAATAAATAAAACTCTGATAGAAAACATACGAATTTGAAATAATACCAGAGATGAAGAGCAAAAAAAAAGTATAACAAAGTCGGCAACACACTAACGCGAAATTTACGAATATTTACAAAATTAGGGTTTACAGTGATGATATATCTTTTTATCGTATTTGAGAGGCTTTCGAATTCTACGGTCCTGCAACGTTACGCACAATTCCATTGGGTCAGTCGCATTTTTTTTTTTTTATGTTTCGTTTAATAAGGCCTTAGATTACAGTTATCTCATGCTCGCACAAAAAAAGTAGTAATGCGCTCGCCAACATTAGTTGCATCAAAAAATATACTAGTCTTTCGAGTTACATTAGAGTCTATTGGTTCGTACGTACATACATATAAAATCTCATGAGTTGATTTATATGCGTAGTGTATAAGTAGTGTAAATGCTTTTTAAATACAAAGAATTTTGTTAAAATGCTCTTATAAAATCGAACGTGCGAGAATTTACGTCATGAAAATCTACTCTGTGGCAGTCAACGCACTTTTCTTGTATTAAATAATTCTTTTAATAAGTCAGTGCATCTCATATTAATATGCCATCATTCAATTAATTTCGTTATATAAAGATACAGTTATTAAAAATTTGACCCACCCATTTTTTGTTTTCATATTTTGTTTCTGTAATACTAAAAAAGTCAACACGCGTTTCATTTTTAAAGGTGCGATGCGTTAGCGACCGAAGAAAACCATAAAAGCTTAAGTACAACGCGAGAATAGTGGCGTTAAGTAACTTTAAGTTGCTCGATTACAAGGCGGTAGCAAAACCTTCCGATTCTCGTTTTTTTTTTTCTTTTCTATTATAAACATAAGCGCAAAGCAACATGATTTTCGTCTATTTCTCTTAAAGCAAAAGAAATAATATTAAAAAAGCACCAAACGGCCAAATAAAGTCACAATGCGAACGCTCCACGATGAATACGGTCTCATTAAACGCATTCTCTACATTGTCTTTTGTCGCTCCTTTTTTGTATACTGAAAATCAATCTTAAGTTGTTAAAAATAAATTCCATTAATTGTTTTACTCTTTTGTAAACTGTAGTAATGCATAAGTATGGACGCTGTTAAATGGTAGTTTGTAATTAAACGTAATAGTAAACATAACATAATGATATTAATAATAATAATAAATGTCTTAGTTACTACCTAAGAGTGTTACAGAGTTTGTATTTTTTCTTTATAATAGTATCTCGTAGAAAGAACCTCTTCACGCGCACGTATCAAAACCGTATGTCATTAAAACCGTTCTACGGTCTCACGTAATCCTTTATCAGTGTGATTGCAAATTTATATACATGATCATATCTTTAATTATTTTTAAAAATCTTTCTTCCTTCCCACGTTTTCTCGATCGACATCCGCAATTTTTTTTTTTTTTTTTTTTTATTTTACACGTTCGTGCGATGGCATCTCAGGAAACTAGTGTTTATGACGTAATAACCCTTATTATGTTATTATTCTTAGACGGGAGAAGGGCAGGAAGAATAACAGAAACTGCTCACGCCAGCATCATTGGTCAATCACATTGCTCGCTTTTGTGTGATCTTTCATTTCGCGAGGGAATCGCGCGCTTCCCTTTATTTTTTTATTCATCATCCATCCCTTTCTCTTTATCTGTCTTTTTTTTATAATTTTCCTTTACCCTGGAAGCCTTGTTTTGTTTTGTTTTATATTGTTTATCAACTTGTTATTCCAGACGCTGGACGATATATCTATTATATATATATTATGCGTTGTCGCGCGCCGTCCCTGCCGATTCCTCGAGATTGTCCCACAAAATAATGATACTTCAATTGGCGTTCTCCTCGCCATCTATACTCTCATCCTGTGTGGCTGAGTCGTCCCCAGAGCCGCCGGTCTGAATCGACGTGCGTTTCAGTCTCGCCGAGGAGCCCAATCCACCGATTGGCGGTCCACCTCGTCTGTAAATATTTTTAACAATAAATGAGATGTTTATTAGTACACGTAAACTCCAAAAAATCAATCCATTACAGGAGCTAAATTTTTTTTTTTTAATTATTTGGACATTTCACAATTGTATCAATTACTTAATAATTGCTGTTAGTAGAAAAATCTGCAAAGAATTACCAGCCGCGGGTCAAGCTTCATGCTATTAGGGGAGAAAAAACACAGATACGAGAATGATCTTTTTGATGAGACTAACGTTTGGTTATTGCTTTCAGGGTCACGCAATACCTACACATTGAGTGAATGAATAATTTCATCCTTCCAGCGACCACGATAAGTAGAGCCCAGAGGCCTACTGGTGTGGGTCTTTGTGTCTAATTCACTGTGACGATGAATAATGAGTGATAAGTTGCGCAGAAGAAGATGAATAAGTTGTTTCAAAAAATAATGTTCCTCTAAACTGATATCAAGCACTCGTAGAAAAGAAAAATCCTTACCTGAGTTTGTTTTTCAGATTCGCAACTTCTCTCGTGAGCACCTCCTGCGACTCCATCATGTCTTCCAATTCTCTCTGTTGTTTTCTCTTTGACACTTTGTGCCTGCTGATCTCCTCCTCAGCCTCGTCAAGCTGCCTCTTTAGACTCTTCATCCTCACGTTAGCTTTTTCGACTTGCTCTTTGAACTGCTCTGCGTTTCTTCGTTCATCCTCGACTTGCAGCATAAGCTCCTTCACCTTTTTGTCCAACTTTCTGTTGATCTTTTGCTGGGCAAACCTTTCTTTCGTCTCTGTATCTACTTGCTCTTCCAGATTATTAATCTTGCTCTCGAGCGCCTGAATCGTTGCCTTGGACTTGGCACGCTGTGCTGTCTCAAGCTCGGTAAGTTTGGCTTTCAGCTCTTTGTTTTGCCGTTCGAGCAGTGAACGGTGGGACTCGATCTTCTGTGCTGCCGAACGCTCGGTCTGTAGATCTGTGGTGAGCTGCTCAATCGACAATTGTGCCTTTCGCCCACGATCCATAAGTACCTGCAATTGAATTTTTAAATTAGAACAATGAATTTAGTCGGATCGCAACATGTATGTATATCAACAAACACCAATCATTGGTCAAACCTCATTCGTCGACTGTTCCTCTTCAAGTTCCTCCTCGAGTGTGGCGATTCTTGCATCAAGCCGGCGTTTGTCATCGAGCAGAATAGTACCCTTGTTCGCATTGTTGTTCAGCTCCTCCTGGAGCTCGTCCCTCTCGGTCTCCGCGACACGTCGGGCTCTTTCGCTGCTGGTCAAGTCTTCCGAAAGCTGCATGTTGTCAGCCTCGAGACCCTTGACCTTGCGTTCGATCTCCTTAGCTGCGGCGGCCAGCTCGTCCCTGGCTGCTCTTGCTTCCTCGGTCTCACGCGTGCAGTCTTTGATCTGCGTTTGGAGTTTCTTCAGTTGCTTCAGCGCGTCCTCCTTGACCTTGTTATGCATCTCAAGCTGCTGCTCCATGTCCTTATAATCGGCTTCGATCTTCTTGCGTTGTGCTATTGCAGCCGAGCGCTGCTTCCTCTCGTCCTCTAATTCGGCTTCCAAGTCGCGGAGCTGTTTGATCAGGCCGCGTCGCTTCTCCTCAGCCTGCTCTTCCTTGGCCTGAAGGTCACGCTCGTACTGCGTCTTTTGGGCCTGCATATTGACTTCGAGTCTAAGTTTGGCATCCTCTGTGCACTGCAGCTCGTCCTCGAGCTCTTCGACCTGAGCCTGTTGTTCCGCGATCTTCGACTCGAGCAGGCGCTTGGCCTTCTCGAGCTCGTGCACATTCTTGTCAGCGGTGCCCTGATTGTTGACGAGCTCGTCGAGCTCCGCTTGCAAACTCTTGCGTCCACGCTCTAGCTCTTCAACCTTGTCGTTTAGCTCGTCGAGCTCGCGAGTCAGCGACAGTACTTTGGTCTCCTTTTCACGGGCTTCTCGCTCGGCAGTGTCTCGGAGCTCTGCGTATTGCATCGAAATGGCCTTCTCCTCCTGCAGTACTTTGTCAAAGTTCTTTTGCTTCTTCTCGAGCTCGATAACCTTAGATCGCTGCAGATCCAGTTCAATCGTGCTGTCTTCGAGTTCAGCCTGGATCTTTTTCTTGGATTTTTCGAGTTTCTCGTTGGCTGCCTGCAATTCTTCCACTTGACGCTGCAGAGACTCAATGTCTTTGACGAGACGTTTGCGAGCTTCCTCCAGAGCTGCCGCAGCTTCGCTTTCCTCGTCTGCACGTTTCTTTGCTTCGGTGTACTAAAAAATCAAAATCATGTTCATTTTCATATGAATATTATAAATAAGAAACATTTTCGTACATGAAAAAAAAAAGGAAAAACAAAAAGTGTAACTACCTGAATATTCAAAGCTAAGACTTGTTTTTCCAGAGCACGCTTGGCTTCTTCCTCCTCGTCGAGTTGATCACGAAGAGCTTCTTTGTCGCTCTCAAGAGCCCTGAGTTTAGAGCTGAGGGCAAGCTTTTGCTTGGTCTCCTCGTCAAGCTGTTGCTGGAGTTCAGAAAACTGCGACTCGCAGGTAGTCGAGGCCTTCATGGCGGCGGAAGCCTTGAGTTCGGCAGCCTCGAGCTGCTGCGACATGTTCTCAGTTTCATTTTGAAGCTTGGCCACCCTCTCAGCGAGCTCTTGTCTGGCGCTCTCGACTTCGACAAGCTTAGCGTTGACCTCGACCAGTAGCTGTTCCGCCTGTTTGCGTTTGCGGTCGGACTCCTGTCGACTGGCATTCACTGAACGTAGCTCGTTTGCCAGCTCGGAAGTCTCATTTTCAAGGGCAGCTTTGGCCTTTTCAAGAGTAACCTTTGCCTTCTTGAAAGCGTCCATCTGCTCGTTGATGGTTGTGAGCTCCTGGGTGTGCTTGTGCCGCATGTCTTGGAGAGTACCCTCGTGTTGTGAAGTCTCCTCTTCCAAGTTTCTCTTGAGGGTAGCAAGTTCCTGCTCGCGCTTGCTACGAAGCTCCTGTTGGGCAGCTGTAGAGTCCAGCGAGTCGAGGAGTTCATTTTTCAGAGCCTCAAGTTCTTCGTTGAGGTCGCGCTTCAGCTTTTCGGCCTTGCTTCTAGCTATTTTTTCGGCTTCGAGATCCTCTTGCAGCTCCACCAGCTGAGATTCCAGTTCCCGCAGGGCTTTCTGAGATTGAGCCTTGGCGGCACTCTCCTCGTCAATTTTCGTCAAGGCCTGGGTAAGTTCTTCCTCACGCTTACCCAACAGCAACTGGAATTCTTCCAACTGTGCTTTCTTCTCAGCCAGCTGTTCCTTGAGATCGGACACTTCAGTCTCCACCTTTCTTTTGGATCTGTCAACCTCCTGGCGTTGCTGGTGATCCTTGAGTAGCCTCTCCTCGAGATCGGCTATCGTCGCCTCGTGCTTTGTCTTCAGCTTGGCCAAGTGCTTGGCCTTTTCCTCCTCCTCGGCCAGAGCTTGCGACAGATCGTTGGACCTCTCTTCCAGCATTTTCTTTTCCTTGAGAAGCTTTTGATTCGTGTCGTCAGATTGTGCCAAATCTTCCTCCAATTTTTTAATTTTTGCGTCACACTGGACCTTCTCGAGCTGTAACTTCTGCCTCGTCGCTTCCTCCTCCTCGAGCTGCTCTTCCAAATCGCTGATGTTCAGCTGGCATTTTTTCTTCTCTTGCACCAAACCAATATTGCGCTCCTCTTCCTCCTCGATTCTCACTTCCAGATCGTGCAGAATCTCTTCCAGCTCCTGTTTTCTGGCTGATAATCTGGCACGCGACTCCTCGGCTTCAGCGCAGAGCTCAACTTCGGCCTGTAGCTGCTCAGCAAGCACGGTCTTGTCCACGGTTGCCTGCTGGTACTTCGTCTCGTATTCCCGGCATAAAAGTACCTGCATCTCCAGTTTATCCCGCAACTTCTTCAGCTCGTCATCCTTCTGAGATAGCTTCTCCTCTTGCTTGGTAACTTCCAGCAGCGGTTTAACCTTCGTGTACAAGCGCCACCACTGCCAGTTGCGCAGCTTGAGGTAAGCGGCGCAGTTTCTCTGGATGATGCGAATGGCGTTGAGCTGCTGCAAGCGCTTGTGGTAATTGCGCCTTGCGAGATAACCACGGCAGAAAGCCTGAAAGTTGACTATCAGATCCGTGATCTTGTAATCGCGCTCCTCTTCCAGATGAGCCAAGACCCCAGCTCTGAAAAATATCTTGGACTGACCGACTCTGTATAGGTTTGGATCAAGCTCCAAAGATTGGATCTGTGGTGGGAAGAAAAGAAAAAAAAAACAGTTTTAAATTATTTTGCTAGAACCATCTTTTTTGCTCAAGGATCGGAGAGCGATTTTTATTTTACCATGTTTTCGCAGGCCTTCTTGCCATCCATGAAGCCCTTGGGAATGACGTTGGGAGTGAGCAGCTCGTACCTCTGCCTGAACTCCTGGAAGGGTATTCTGTTGGGGAAGCCCTGCCTGCAGATTCTAATGCCTTCGAGCACGCCATTGCACCTGAGTTGGTCGAGAACGAGCGGCGCGTCGATCTTGCCGGCCCTCTTCTCGTGATTCGGGATGATACACCTGACGAAATTGGGATTGGTGTTGCGCAGCGTGACCATGAGCTTGGCGAGCTGCTCCTTGTAGAGCTGGGACACGGTTCTGAACATACCCTTGCGCGTGCGTGCGCCGAACTGGGTGTCGGTGAGCGCCTGCTGGGCCATGCCGACGATCTCTGCGTCCTTCCAGATGTGGCAGACGAACGGATCTTGGGAGGCCTGGAGCAGACTGACGACGTTCTCGTTGAGCGGGTCCATGTTCTTCATGAGCCACTTGTCGGCCGAGTAGTCGACCTTGCCGGCGTAATGAATGATGGCGAAGTCGGCCACGCCCCGGAAGTCGGTCTTCATGAATTTGGGGTGCACACTGTGGGCCCCCATGAGTTTCTCCACAAAGGTCTTGTCGGTCGCCTTGGGGAACCAGCACTCCTCGTCGAGCAGGGCCATTATGCCCATGGGCTTGTCGATGAGGTCTATCGTCGGTTGCAGATCGAGGCCGAAATCAATGAATTTCCACTCAATGCCCTCGCGCTGGTACTCCTCCTGCTCCAGTATGAACATGGTGTGGTTGAAGAGCTGCTGGAGCTTCTCGTTGGTGTAATTGATGCAGAGCTGCTCGAACGAGTTGAGCTCGAAGATCTCGAAGCCGGCCATGTCGAGGATCCCGATAAAACTGGCTCCCTGGCGCTTGGTCCTGTCTAGCGAGCGGTTGAGCCGATTGACCAGCCAGCGGAACATGCGCTCGTAGCACGCCTTGGATATCGCCTCGACGGCAAACTCGACCTGCTCCTTGGTCTGGGCTTTGGTGACAAAATCCCGTCCAACCTTGATCCTCGGCTTGAGGAAGGCCTTGGTCATCTCGACGACGTTCAGACCCAGCAGGTGGGATATCTTCTGGGCGACCGTGTTGTCGGGCAGAGTCGCCTGGTCTGAACTTCTCTCCTGCTTGAACTGCATCGAGCCGAAGAGCATGACAGCGGAGACGATGCGGAATATCGAGGTGAAGTCCTCGTTGGTCATGCCCATGATGTGCATGGCCTTGACCGTGGCGTGGAACTCGGCGGTGTCGTCGACTCCGGGCACGGGGAGCGCGCCGTTGGACAGGAACGGGTACAGCTTCGGATCCTCGAGGATGAACTCCTCCTTCTGCTCGGGGGAGGCGCCAGACAGCAGCTGGTAGAATATGTGAAAGGTGCGCTCGTCCTTAGCCTGCCGGATCGCTCGCGACTTTTCGAGGAGATACGTCTCGATGTTGGCGCCGGCGATGTAGCCCGACGCGTCGAAGTTGATCCTGATGAACTTGCCCTGCAGCAGATAGAGAGTGGTGGTGGATCAATGGTTTAATACTTGCAGGGCTTGGAGGAGGATCGAATGGGAGAGAGAGTATATATAGCAACCACAGCAGCTGGACTTACGAAACGGGACGAGTTGTCATTCTTGACTGTCTTGGCGTTTCCAAAGGCTTCGAGGATCGGGTTGGCTTGGAGAAGCTGCTGCTCCAGTTCGCCCTGTTGATCAGCAAGTCCAAATAGTTAGCAAGACGTTGAATTTTAATTGATACGCAAGTACAGGAGAGATTTTCATGAACGGAGACACAACGATGAGCACGAACGGACCAGGAGAAATTAGGTAATGTGAGAAACGAATGATTGTCATTATTATTATTATTATTATTATTATTATTATTATTATTATTATTATTATTATTATTACTACTATCATGGTAAATAGCGCGAAGAGTCGTTGGTGCGTAAGAGATGTATTATACATACAGAAGCACGCGTACGTTATAAACTTGTCATAAATGTGTCTAGTGTATGAGGATGATTATTTGCAGGCCACCAACGACGCTTCTGCACCATCGGTAATGCAAGTACTTAAATAAGTAAGTAATACGCACAAGAGGCTGCAGGCGGAAAAATATTGCATATCATATACATATGTTCATGACGACGAGAGAGCGACGATGATCAGGCAGCAGCGTATAATATATGCATATAATACGGGTTAATTGCTGCGTTGATTTGGGCGAGAGAGAAGAGAGAATGCGCCGTCAAGTGTGAGTAAGTGTACACCCATGGTACATAGTTACATTATACGCCGCGTTCAATCTTCTCTGATGGTGGTTATAAATAAACGACGGAAAAATTTAGTTCAACTCGATCGATGGTCAAGGACGCGTGGTTTCGCGAAAAAAGAAAAATGTACACAAAGTCACCGAAAAGTGGAGTCCTTGCTTTGCATATAATATGTACAGGTAGATGATGAAATGATGCAACAAATTATTGGATGCAGGATTTTTGTCTTGAATTACAAAAA
>JAPYYV010009628.1:0-16307 GCA_030522625.1 Copidosoma aretas | reverse complement strand
TCTTTCGTCTCGTCCTTTCGCAGAAAAGGTCCGTCGTTTTACGATCGACGAGCTGTTGTTCTCCGTTGCAATTGTCAAGTTCGGCACGTAGTTTGTGTTATTTACGTTTTGTTATTCATTTGCGTAACGAGTCTATTTATTTATCAATAGTTAAACGTAATGAACTTTTTTTTCGTGTCAAATCGAGTGTGAGGATCATTGCAGTGAAACTTGAGAAATTAAATTTTATTTCCGTAGAATATCAGTAATTCAAGAAAAAACACATTTTTCTTGGCTGAAGGAAAACCCCAACAAACGATAATCACAGTAATTTAATTTACTTTGATGAATAGGTGATTCTCAAATTCGTACAAAAGTAATTTTAATGATCATGGATCGTTAAAAGAACATTACCTTCTATATTCTGCATACCTCTCTATTTATACATACAGTCAAATTCGTTTCAGATGTTTATATCACGAATGTAATGTTTTCGTGCATTGAATTGTTCTTTATATTAATTTTGAACGTTAAGTTTACTTCACAATATGATGCAAGTACAAATGAGAAAGAAACTGATTTTTTTACTTCTATCTTCAACTTGAACAATACACGTTTTTATTTGTAAACATTACCATTAATTTTTAATTAAAAAGGCCAAAGTTGTATTAAGTGAAGAATAATATATATACATGAATACATACTAAAAACAAAATTATACATGGGCCATATGTATTATGGGGAAAAAAATATCCGATTGTAAAGATGAAAATGCACAAATATTTGCATTTAAAATGTAAGTGAGATTATATACATACATAAATTATAAGTATGAAAAATAAAATACAAATGAATAAAAGAGTGCGCCCTTTGATCTTTATAAAAAGAAAGTCAATGATGTTGTTTGCATTAAATAATTTATTTTAAATTTGTTGACTTCAAGTTAAATTTCCGCTTTGCCAATGGACAAAAATTAAATTTCAAGTTATTTGTGCATCCGTATATAATATCTTTTTATATTTAACCTTTTTTCGACATCAGATATAAAACAAAAAGTATTTGTTACTTTGTTTGAATACAGTTCATTAAGAGTAAAAATTTTAGACTGCCTCGACGGCAAGTCGAACAAAAGAAAAACTAGTGTTCGGTATTATTATATTGATGAAAATATAAAACGGAACAATCGTAGAGCGTTGAACTTTGTATTCCTTTCGAATCTCAACGCATGATAAAAAAAATTGTAAAAAAGAAACACACGTGTAATGTCCTAGTCAGCGAATGAAGAGAAAAATATTACGCTTTAGGCTGGTCCTATAATCTATCAAATGTAAAGGTCGTTTGGACAATAGACCTACAGTTCAAAAGAAAATAAAGGACTTATTATTATGAAGAATGTAAAAGCGACTTATCGAGTGTTTTAACGAAAACAAGAGGGGAAATATAAGTGAGTTAAGTCATTAGCAAGCACAATTGTGAAGATGCATTTATCAGTTAATCTGAATTTTCCTGATTTATCGTTACTAGTCAACGAAAGTATTTTTAGACGATGATAGCGTATTACTTTTTGGTGCTTCTCGTTAAGTTTTTGATGTGTGTATTTGTAATCGTTCGATAAATGTGCAAAATTTTAATCCGTAAAGTTTATTAGTTGTAATGTGTATTAGTTGATTATACATTGATTATGTTTGTTAGTTCTGTGTACAGCGTATGTGTCGTTATGAAAAGACATTAGGCAATAACAATTTTATCTGTTATGATCAAACAACTGCCACGTAATCGATAAAAGTACTTTTAACTAGACTAGAACAAATAAAATATTAAATATTGAACTAATCAATAATATTTTGTTCTTTATTTCTTTCCATAGAGCGCTGACCTGATTGAATGGATCAGTTAAAAATATTTCAATATTAAAAAGGTCAAACTTTTTTTTATTTGGTATAAAAATTACTTCATTAAAAAATACATCATCAATACAAACAATTTCTATACAATCAATATCATCGAATCATGTACAATGTTACCTATACTTTGTTTGAAAATCTTCTTATAATTTCAGTTTACAAGTGGATTTTCAAAATAATATAGTAAGTTTTGTACTCGGTGTACTCAATGCAAGTATCGGTAAGAGTTCAGATATGAGTAAAATTTACATAAAGTAAAGCATGTTTCTCCTTTTTATATCAACACTATTTTAGAAAAATAAATGACTATCAAATGTTGAACACGACTTTAAAAAATCACAAAACAATTACAATATAGCGTATCACAAATGTGATGAGCTACAAAATCTGATGACATTTCATAAACAAAAGAATCATACTTTGAAGTTTTTGAATTTTTCGTTTACTATTACTTATCCAACAAATTGATTTTTTCATCGAGTTAATTTTGATATTCTAGAGATTTCAACAAAATGTGTAAGGTTTTTCAGACTGCAACATTTGCAATTGTCCTCAAGTCATGTATTGGTCAGACTCCTTTTAGGTAAAAAAGATTCACAGTTATGGGGGTACATGACATGTAAACTTTACCACATCCTCACTACACATAAACATGCAGACACTAAGAATTTTTTAGAATTAAAAAAATCAATATATATATAATTAGAATATTACACTTCCTCTAAAAATTCATCTTTGTAAACGATAGAAGAAACTTTGTGGTCCAATCTCTTGCAACCAGAAGTTGAATACAAATTAAAAGGTTCTGGTCCAAACAATAGATGAAGCAAAACATCAGAAACCATGGTTTCTGATGGCTTGGACACGCCAAAATGTCGAAAAACGTCTTTAATGCATTCAATAACATGTTTTTCTTCCATTGGGAGAAAAGGTATGTGATGGTCTATCAGTTTAGACTCTATAGTGCTACTTTTGTGAAGTCCCCCCTCCTCATTGAAAGCACCGATAGTTATCAGAGGCTCAAAGTCACGAATCGTCGTTTGTTCACGACTTATACCATTTTTCCACAAACTTATCATCTTTTGAACTATTTGATCACTTCCTGTGTTTGATAAAAATATAAAAATGGCCTTGGCCTTATGCCTGTTCTTCCAGCTTGTGTAATCTATATAAGGCACCAGCACATCCAAAATTCCAGCCGGCATTTTGTCCACTTCATCAAATATAAATAACGATCTTTGACACTGGCTGAGAGCTTGTTCAATTTGTAACTGGAGAAGATGCTGCATCAAAATAAAATTAGGATCGCAAAAATTCTTAAAAATTCATCTGGTTGTAATACAATTTAAAGTCAATATTAGTACACCTTATATTCGACAACGTAGTCGTCCCGCGGAAAATCATTTCTGCCATTGATAAAGTGATAAAATTTACTTTTTTCCCCATTTTTGTACAATGCATTAGCTATCATGGTAGCAATGTAGTTCTTTCCACTGCCAGGCAAACCATGGAGACTAAGAACTAACGGTTTTCTTGGTTCACTGTGATGAACGTGACTATGAATCGCACTATAAATTATATCCCTTGCAATGTGCTGGCCATATAATTTGTTACTCAAGTCCGTTTTTAGCTCTGAAACATCATCGGAACAACTTATTCATTTTAACTCCTCGAAATGGCACTCGTTCGAAAAAAAATATTTGAGTGACTTTTTATTTTATCAACTTGAAAAAAAGTGTATGATTTTCTGAAAATACAATACTAATACTTACTAAGGGTATTCAAGGGTATGTAAGTATTATCGCAGCACTCCCAAAAGCTGCAGCGAAAAGTATAACCCAAAAACGAAGCAGCGCCAATTGCGGCCGATTCGATTAATAAACAATTTCCAATGTTTATCAAGCTGATCAGACCAACAACAAACACTGGCAGACTTGTCGCCCTCGTCATCTCTTAGTGTGCCCGCAAATTGCATTAATAAATTTATACACAAAATAGTTATTACTTATTACTTTAAGCGGCTTTTGTGCCGAGTTGCCTACACAAAAATATAATTCATAAACGTCATTTTTGATAAAAAAAGATATGTAACTAACAAGATCATTAATAACTAATATCACTATACATGCACGTAGCGGAATAAAACTGACATAATACGGCACGTTCGATTATCAGCGCTCGTTCGTTCGGTTCGTTCGTTTCGTTCGTACAGCTCGCTCGTTTCATTGGGATTGGGACAGGATTGGGTGCATGTTTTGCAGAACCCATTTTCTACATGTATGCTGGAAAAACCAATTTTCATCTTAAAGACGCTATAAGATGCCTTCAAGGCCAAAATTGGAAGAGAAGTACAAGCCAGTAAGAGTTACACAGTGCGACCAATTTTCATCTTAAAGACATATTATGGCGTCTTGAAGATAAAGATTTTCTTGTGCAGAAATACATGTCGAAGCTGAAAAAAGTTACACAGTACGGCCAGACGCCCCCAGTGACCCCAATGACCCCAGTCCCCAGTGGATTAGCATGAGCATGAACGAAAGCCATAAGTACAAAACATACATACAAGGTAAACTAGAATACAACAGTGAAGAAGACTTTCAGCGTCCTTAAGATGCTTTTGAGATGAAAATTGGTTTGTCCAGATACAAATATCGAAGAAAGAAAAGTTACACAGTACGGCCCCAGCGTGAGCATGAAAAGGGACCTTTAAGTGTTGACTACTCTTATGGGATTATGGGAATGGGAAGCGAACGAACGAACGATGATAATCGAACGCGCCCTAATTCTTGCAATTACTAAGCAGACACTGCAAATGCACCTTAATGCCATGTGTGTGAAGAAGAATATGTATGATGTTGGAAGAATTAGAAAACCGCATTTTTTACTTTCAGACGACAACTTATAGTAGATTACGGCCGAGTTCGCAAAGGCTTGTATTTACGAACCGAGAGGTTTACGGCACGAGCCGAAGGCGAGGGCCGTTACGAGGTTCGTAAAGAAGCCGTTTCGAACGAGTCACGTATACTATTTTTTTGCCTGAGAACCTAAAATCAAGCGGCGAAGGTGCTATTTTGAGGTTAAAAGGCAAAAAAATAAGGTTATATGAGAGATACTTTTTTTTTTATCAACAGTTTCGAAACATCAGTACTTCAATTCTAAAGCATCTATCACTGAGTGATATTGCAACCAAAAATAACAGTACCCTCAACAAGTGCGTATAGGAGAAAAATGGGCCGGAGCAAGAAAGTAAGTACATGAAAAGACGATCCGAATCGCTCCATATTGACAACACTATTATTAAAGACTCAACCGCATTCACTCATCGTCTATGTACTAACTCTTGAAAAAAACTTCAGGGCCGCTGCGTCAAGCGCAACAAGCAGATCGACAGTGGTGAGACGGAACAGCTCGTGAGGGCACCCCACTCATTTGTTATCCATCGGGGCTTGCCTGGCGAACACATTGTTGAACTTACCAAGGACTTTCGCAAGGTCATGGACCCCTTTACTGCCTCGACCCTCAAAGAGCGCAAGCGAAACAGCATCAAGGATTTCGTTTCCGTGGCTGGTGTCCTGCACGTCACTCACATGACCATATTCACCCGCACCGAGCTCGGCATGTACCTTAAGCTCTGCAGGTGAGTACTTATTTCCTATAACTTCAGCATGCAGACGTGCCTTTTATAGAGTGCCTGCTAGTCATGAGCAGAGTGGTCAATTTTTGATGATATTTTGTTGAAGGTTACCGAGAGGGCCGACTCTTACTTTCAAAATCGTAAATTTCACTCTGGCGCGCGACGTCATATCAACGACCAAGAAGCAGCTTGTCTTCGAACAAGCCTTCAAACACTCGCCCCTGGTTGTTCTCAATAAGTTCAGCGGTGAAGGCATGCAGCTCAAGTTGATGACCACCATGTTCCAGAACATGTTCCCTACGATTAATTTAACCTCGGTGAGTTCATCCATCAGTTTTGTGCGAATGCTACGCTCTGTTATCTGAACATCATAATGATTACAGGTAAATCTAAGCAATCTCAGGCGTTGCGTGTGTTTGAACTACAATCCTGACACAAAGCAAATTGATTTTCGACATTACGCCATAAAGATTGTGCCCGTTGGCCTGTCAAAGAGTGTCAAAAAATTGGTTCAGGCAAAAGTGCCGGATCTATCGCGCTGTCAGGATTTTTCAGACTTCATGACACAACCCACGTTATCCGAAAGCGAAGCTGAAGATGACCCGGCTAGCCACGTCACTTTGCCGCAAAAGTTATCATCCAGAGGAAATCACGAGAAGAGCAGGAGTGCAGTTAAACTCTACGAATTGGGACCAAGATTGACATTGCAGGTGACGTGATAATAATATTGGAGTAACTATTCATCAATATTGATTTATCATCACGAATTACATACTAACGATTTTGTTTTACATAGTTGATCAAAGTGGAAGATGGTCTGATGGAAGGTGAAGTACTTTTTCACGAATTTGTCAGCAAAACGAATGAAGAAATACTTTCGATCCAAAAGAAGCGAGAACAAAAGAGGAAATTGAAAGAAAAGCGGAAAAAGATGCAGGAAGACAATAAGAGTAACAAAGAGAAAAAAAAACAGGAGCTCAAGGAAAAAGCCCTCAAAGGTATCAAAAGAAAGAGGGAGAGCGACGTTATTATGCAGAAGATAGCCAAAGAATCTTACGAGGCCAATAAATTAGATGAGGATGATGATGCGCAGTACTATAGAGATGAAGTCGGTCAAGAACCTGAAAAAGGTATACTTTATACCCTTAAAACAACTAAAAAAATAACAATTAAAATAGTTTTTTTTTTCTTTCTGCCGATCTGATTTTTTACTTTTCTCGTTTTAGAACTTTTTGAAGGAGCACCCAAAAAGTCCAAAACATTTTTACCAAGGTATAAGGTAAAAAAGTTGAAGTTAAGTTCCAACAACGCAAAAAAAAAGGAATCACGTCAAAAATAACCGCAATTACTATTGTAAATAATTCAAACAAATTTGTATTTTTGTGAAATAAATTTTTGAAATGAAAGATATAGAGTCCTGCACATTGATAGCTCCGCCATTTCTAATGAGTATTTTTTTTTTAATGGTAGAACCAATCAGAGAGAAGTAATTGCGACTTTAACGTTTTAGTCGTTACTGCTTCAAAGGTTCAAAGTTCAAAGTCGCGCGCGCGTTCGTCAGTGTTCTCTCTCACTACTGTTGCTCAGTTATATGTTCTGCTATACTTCTGCTACTCCGTGTGTGCGTATATAGATCACAAATACTGGTGTATAATGTTGTTTGTAATTAATAATCTTGTAAGATATCTATTAAAAGCTTAGTGAAAATTCCAATTGTTGGTACAGCTCTAACATGACAGAAGAAATCAAGGCTCAGATCATCGTAAGTCGTAATAACCGACTAGTAAACAGCTTAACCTCAAACGCTTTCGTCTCTCTTACCGACTTGAAAATTAATTAGTTTTACGACATTTATTTATCATTTATTCTCTTAGGCACTACCGGACGATGTATGCCAAAAATCTGGCATATCCGCAACGTGGCTCAAACCCAATAAAATAGCTCTGTTTCCACACAAAAGAGCCACTATCGACTCGAGTGGTATGTGGTAACTACAATCAATTTTTGGACAGACAATCACACAATTATACTCTTTACAGACGTTCCGAGCGAGTACCATCCGTGCGAAGCAAAAGTACACTTCCTCAGACCGGAAGTCATTTTGTACAACCCCACGATCAGGAAGTTGGTCAACGAGAGTAACGGTGTTTTCTTGGCGATCCAGAAATTGAAGAGCAGCACTTCGACCGCAACTACCGACCCGAAGCCAGAGATATTCAAGTTCAGTAAACGATATCGTTCCATTCTGAGAGCCTGCGTCGAGGAGCTGCAAGAACTCGCAGATAAGTGTACGGATGACAGACAGAGTCTCTACGAGAATTTCCAAACTATTTTTTACAATGTCGAGTGCGTGTGGCACTTGACGGAAATTCTCTACGTTGATGTCCTACCAGGTGAGCCTTGCATTGCATCCTTATGTACTTAAGTTTGCCACTACTGATTGACTTACCCTTTTTTTGTAGGAGAAGTTGTTTTACCTCAGCTCCTCGAGTGGGTCAGATTTCACTTTCCATCGAGAGAAATAATGGCCATGAAAATACTGGCGAAGAAAAAGATCGGTGCGGATCTCGAAAACTCGGATTACTGGCAGGCGACATTTGGCTGCGCCTTGCACGGAAAACTCGACATCGTTAGGGCACTGCTGGCATTGCACAGCAAGGCTGACCATTCATCGTTCACAGCAGCGGAGAATGCTCTTAGGAATATGCCAGTGTACAGTGTGTATGGGGGACATTCTGTCAAAGAATTCACCATAAGATGGAAACAGTGGCAAATGAACTTGTCTCAAAGTATCGACAGCAAAGTTTTTGCAGTGGAACCGAATTTAGAGTCTCTCATGAAGGTAAATTATTCTCCCTTGTGTTAATTATTATACATAGCTGGATAATGTCTAACGTGAAAAAATTTCATGCTCCATCTATTGCTCCTCAGTTGGTCGTTGGCAATGAAATATGGGAATTTTCAAAGTATACCGAAGCTTGGTACGAGTTGTTGGCAGCAAAATTATTTTATTCCGCCCCGTGTTGCAAACAGCCGGAACTAGCACGACACGCAAACGGTGTTGCATTGAAGTGGCAGGCTAGTAGGCAGATACAATTGGTCGTGTTGGACAATATTATTTTGGCCCTCATGGAAAGCGATTTGCATCAGGTAATCAAGGAAATTCAATACATGAGCGACAACAGCTGGTTTGCTGCCCATTTGACAGACTTGCTCTACCACTGTGGCCGATTGAATATCATGGATAAGCACCAAGTCAAGTGAGTATCCTGAATTTGTTTTTCATTTCCCTTTGCCATGTTTTATCCTTTTGTTTTTCTTTGCAGCGTTACAGATTCGCTTCACGAGTCTCTCTTATTGGATTACGGAAGTACCTTGATGAGCCATAGTTCTCTGTGGCAGTGTGGCGCAAGTTACCTGGTGCATTGCGCGAAGCAGGGCTCTGCCAGGCTCGAAGCGCTACTACAAACCGTTCCTCTAGGCAGCGAGTCAAGAATCCATAAAATCGTCAACATTGCCAGGGAAAATAATATGCCTCACATAGGTACGAGATACTGAAAAAAAAAAAAAAAATATTTATTAATTGATAAAAAGTGGATATATAAGTTTAATGACCAGCTTCCAGCATATGCAAGATACAGGGAAGAAAGTGCATGAGCCAAGGGCGCTTAGGAAACGCTCTTGCTTGGGCTCTAAAGGCCAAGGATGGACTGTTTGCAGGTCAAATTGCTGACCGGTTTCTTCGGAACTACGCAGAGCACAAGGAAATCCAATGTCCAGATTTGCTAGAGAACTTGGGTACATGTATGCTCATCAGCGAGAGACTGACATTCCTAGGCAAGTTCAAATTTTCTAATGGTCAACTGCTGTAAGTGTCCTGTCTTGAACCGAAATAATGCAATTTTCAGGAAAATACTGTGAATTCCATCAGATGTATAAAATAGGAGAGTTTAAGGAAGCTGCGAGAATACTTGTGTCGCTTGTTGTTTCAAATTTTACGCCGTCTTAGTAAGTTATGCCTGTCTCCATGTAGTGTACGTTTTATGCATTAACCCACTGAGATGAATGCAATGGTTTTATTTTTAACAGCTTCTGGCCAACATTGTTCACTGATGCCATACCACTTCTTGAGGCACAGGATATAGTCTTCTCGTCTGGTGACACCTTTGAACTATTACGCGCGATTGAGAGACGAGGTAATGATCCAAAATTTCAAGATCAAGAACCCATATTTCGTTTAGCTGCGGCGCGCAATCTTTCTCGAGCTCTTATCATTGAAAACAGTGAGCCTGATTAGCCTGACATTGTATGCACTAACACATTTTGTACACAAAGCTTTTTTTTACTGTGTCTTCGAGCAATAAGTAAACGTACAAAACTTTTTTTATATTATCATCTGAGTTTTCGATGAGTAATTAATAAAAATATAATTTGTTATCTGCTGTCTTTACATGCCATAATTCATGAACTGTACAATTCAAACTTCTTTCAGCAAAGTAGCACAAATTACCATCATTTGAAAAAAACGATGAGAAATATTAATTTTAAACTAAAACAATGAGATCGAGTCAAGAAGAAAATATCTCATTCCGGGTTACTGGAAAAATTACATCATATTCCAAGCACGTGATATATTTAATCCGTTAGTAAAATTCATGCACGAGCACGATTTTGTCTTTTCGACGTCATCACCTCTCCCAGACTCCCACTCTTGATGTTGATGTGCTCTATCTCCGTCATTTTTTGTTTACGACAAAAAATACGTGTCCAATATTTTTTGATAATCTGTCTGACGGACCAAATAGATTTTTTCATGAGAAATGCTAATTCTTAAATAGGTATTATATATTTACATCATGAAGTACCACAGTGTCAGGTAATAGGAGGTAAGTAAGTACAGATATAAATCTAGAACCAGATCTAGAAGTGCTAGAACCGACCTCTGACTCATCAGGTATGTTTGTAATATTATCATTATAATTATTCCCTTGATACGCAGACCATTCGAATTTTCCCAAACAATAATTTCTCCCCTTTTAACATTACAGGGTGAATGTACAAAAAAAAATATAAATTACGGACAGTATCAAAAATGAGTATTTTTGCAATTAAATTGATGCAAAGAATTTCCGAATCTAAATATATGCCGCAATTGTGAGCAGAAACAATGAAAACGAGAGAAATAACGTTGATTCTTGCTTTAATCCTATCTATTACTAAAAAAATATTCTTTTGTTATTAAAAACTCTGCTTAAGATTCAAAGTATTTATTTGTAAATTAGATAAAAAAAATTTACAATTATTTTTAAGTATAAATTACTATATAATAACAGATTTCCTACATACTGCCCTATAATAAGATAATATAATAAATAGAAAAAATCATTCAATGCAAGATGTTTTATTACAAAATAATTTTACATTAAAAATCAATGTAAAAGCTTGGCCATGCTTTTACAATCGAAAATAGAGTCTTGTACAAAATATGATATTGATTACGCCATACTGATGTTTTTAATGAAATTACACAAGAAGTGCATGTCACGCATGAATAAATCATTCCATAAAAAATCCGGCACTGTCATTTCAAACGAAAATTTTCTTAAATTTTTTCATTTGTTCGGTTAATATTAAACAAGCATGGAAAATTACGAAAAGAATCATGGACAGGGTGCCAATGACGTTTGTCATAGCTGGAAAAGAAACATCAGCGTACTCATAAAGGACGATCGATGTTCACATGTGCCTAGCTGCCGAGCGTCTGCTCAAAGACGAAAAAAAGGCGGTACGAACTCGGCAGTCGGAAGCGCAACCTGTGACCTTGTCCACCTCGTCACACGAGATTAATCGTTACAAGCGATGCTTCCAACTTCATTGGTCCAGCTAGTTCTCAAGCGGCGTCTCCTCGGTGCTCATGGGCTCTGATGTAGTAGCGGATTTCGCGGAGACTGTCTCCTGCTCCTCGATCGGAATTTCGAGTATTCGCGGGCCGTAGAGTAAAACATAGGCGCAGTGCCAATCACCGCCACCGCTTAATTTCAGCACTTCCTCGCTTGTCACCACGCTAATGTTCTCGTCGTCGCACTTCAGCCAAGTGTCTGCTTTCTGGCGAACCCAGGCCACGTAGTGACCGCTGCTACTTGTGCGGCCTTGATGCGTCAGCACCGCTTGCAACTCGTAGTAGCCACTGTTGTTTGAACCTAGATCTGAAAATTTAAGTATTCATCATATTTTTGTAGTTGTTATGTCACAACAGAAATGGCACGCCTTAGTGTTGCTTTAAGCAGTGTTCAGACACCACTCAAAAAGTGCGCCTAAACTCATATCCTTAACGAATACGATCTGGGCTACAAATAACGCGGCGAAAGTAAATTTGTATGCTTCAGCAAATACAACTTATCTCATTTATTTACATTTTTTAATTGTATAAAAAAGTGCGCCTAAAGGTGGAAAAGATACGATGTCTGAACACTCCTTAGAGGAACACTAGCACGCCTTGTACACTTTTATTTTATTGACTGATTTTTATTTTTTTATTTTATTATTTGAATAAACGTCTATGAAGCATTTAATTTTTCGGGCCGGTTAATGACTTGATGTTGTTGCATACTATTCACAAAATTAAAATGACAACACCGTTTAGGCTGTCAAGGGTTTAACTTGCGGTGATAACCACAAAAACGCCCGCATGTATGACACATGTGACGGTCCAAAAGAACCCGAAATTCTGAAGGAAATGTATGCATTTAATTAATATGCATGATATAACTTGATAAGAACTTTGAGGTGATTTTCGACGAGCCACGTAAAACCAATTTTCTAGTAATACTATCATACAAAATGCTACAAGGCAGAATATATAAATGGTAAAAAAATATTATTTTTGTCAATTTCTTATACCGAAAAGTTTGGAAATTTATGCCAAGTCATTGCTTGACAAAGAAACTGAAATAAGTACACCTATAAATAAATGAGTCTTTTGAATCAAGTTATAATTTTAGCAATACTAAACTTACCATCTGGGAACCAAAAAGGCTCCCTTTTTGTTTCTTTTTTTTCTTCCTCTTCTTTCTTCTCCAACTTCTTCTTCGACCTAATTTTTTCTAACTGTGCCTCTTCTAGCTTTTGAAACTTTTCTCGCATGGGTGTTAGCTTGTTTTGCAACTCCTTCGTACACAAATTAAACGCATCAAAATTCAATTCAAACTTCACATCTTTTAAAATCTTTGCGTTGACTTGATCTTTCCCTTTGTAAAAGAAACGAACAAACTGTACGGTCAAGTATGCTGGCAATCTACTAATTTTTGCCTGAAATTAAAATTAAAACTCATACAATTATCTCGTATTTTATCGGCATACATTCTGTCAAGTGAAGTAATTCTCACTGTTTTTATGTACTGGGCATCTCTCTCTAACGCTGGTGACTTTCGTGTTATTTGTTCCTGCAGTTTATCTTCAAGACCCTTGAACATGTATTTTACTTCAGTTGAAATAAAACAGCTGAGTTGCAAGAATTCTTCTTTTCCTTGTGTTGGTGGCTCATCTTCTGTTTCAATACATTTTAATTCTGTCTCAAAAGTACCACCGAAGTATTGGTCAATTATTGATTTGGGTTTATAAGAAGCTTCTCCTGATTCAACAGAATTTTCCTAAATGACAGTAATATTTAATATGAAGGATTAATATTATACGTAAAATATAACACTCAACATATTCTGCATGCAATGTCTCACCAATGCAGAGGTATAGAAAATTGTACAAATTAAATTTAAAATGAATACCTTTGATGGCAACTTTTGTTGCAACATTCTTATCAGCTCTGTCCAGCATTCATTGGCATCCTGCTGCTGAAAACCACCCATTTTTGATTTTTCCGAAAATCTTGGAAAGGCGTAATGCATCATCTGAACCAAAATAACTGGTGGAAGAGTGGAGCCTTTGTCCATTCCCTCGTATAAGTCTCTCAACGCAGCTGTAACACTATGCGATGGTTGGAACTGCATACTACTACCAGGTGTGATTAGTCCTCCATTGAACTTTTGTAGAGCCTCACGTAACTCAGGTACAGTTTTTAAACACTGAACTGTGGCATTCAAGTAACACGTATTGCCAAGATTTGCTAGGCCTACTGGCAATTCAAGTGCAGTGTTCAATTCTTGTTCACTCATATCTTCTATGAACACTGGTTTTTCTACTGGCTCCTGAGGAACATCTTCTTCTTTAGAACCCATCATCAATACCATGGCTCCCTATAATAAACATTGAAATTTATTCCTACTGTTTGAGAGAAACTTTTTCAAATAATTTATCCTTAGAACGAATTGACTCGAACAAATCAGATCAGATAAAAGTGAGCTTATGCTCCAAGACATTTATTTAGCAAGAGAGTTTACATGTGTTCATGTAATTTTTAACAAGAGTGGGCTTAAGCTCGTAATTAATTTAAAAAGCAACAAGATTAATAACTTCTGAAATTCCACGCACAATATGAATAAAGGACTAGACTTCTAATGTGTACATGATTCAACAACATACTAATTGATACAAAAAAAAGGAGCAATATTGAGGACAAGTTTTACTTACATCTCTCAAGCTAATATTCCAACTATCATCCTTCAGAGTCGTGCCTTTGATTATGACCTTCTGCCTCTGAGGCTGGACTCCAGTGAGAGCGAACAACTGTGCCTTGAACAGCATAGGCTCTTCCTCAGTATTAACCTCGATGTCGGGAAACAGCTCATTTTGCCATTTGACACGTACTGTGCGAAATTAGAAAAAAATCAACATATAATTATTCGACAATTTCGGCACAAAAAATTGAAAGCGTGATATTGCTCAGTTTTGGAGCTAAGGAGATGCAACGTATTATCGGGGTTAGGAATCGAATTTTGTCAAAAACTCTCGACTTACCCTTGTACTGAGGCATTTCTATAAATTAATTTTTCTCTTTTTTTGAGAAAATATCTAGGATGCAACTGCTACGATGTGCACTCTCTACTAAAAAAAGTAAACAATATGTAAAGTGCACCGTCAGGGCAGTCAGGGCTTATTACAAATTACACTTATTTTTTTTTAGAGGCTGAGTGCTGACACACCAGTCACTGACGTCACTATCGTCACTGACGAGTTACTATAATGTTATTATATAGTTACTTACACCATCTATAGTGTATGCTTACCTATATGTGTATGGGTTAGGCTCTATTCACGCATTCACGGTGGAGCGTGGAAGGCAGAAAGCAGGATGCAGGAAGCATAGGGTACGTTTTTTTAATCGGTCGGTCGGTCGGTGGCATAGAGACCCGTAACAAGGACCGTCTGGCCTTATTGTCTATGGTCTAGGGACTTTTTCAGGCAGACCAGACGCAGTAGTCCGCAGATCATATTCGTATTAGCATTGTGTATAACAACAAGTTTAACGATTTAACAACAATCTGTTAAATATCCAATTGTTTTTTGCACGGCGCAAATTTAACTAGCTCCGGCGCAAATTATTAGTACTGCCAAAAGTAACGAGAGTACATTCTTTCAAGTGATATTGGCAAATTAGTGGGTGCATTCTTTGTAATTTTTTTTTGCATTTTTCTGAGCGGTATCAAATTAAACAAATTGCACAGGTGGATGGAGCAAATTGAACTCTATCGCCCGATATTTTTATTTTTATCGATACTTTCGTGCGCCGGGGCGGGTCCAGTCATGACAGAACACTTATCTCTGACAGAAAAAATCACAGACTGTGATTCACAGTACACGAGGCACTCATTGTATTCCTAATATTCCTATAATGAAGGCTCGTCTGGATTCGCACCTGAAACCTGAAACATGAGTTTCTGCACCCCCTATGGCCAAAAAAAGAACTATATCAGAGGTGCAGGACGCATATGCATTACACCGTGTGGTATGAGATATTCCTCGATTAAACAAGTTAAACGTGAAATCAACTCAAGAAATGTATTTCGTATGAATATAATTTTATCTACTTTATCTAAAAATATATTTTTGCACTAAAAAATTGCGTAACAATCGAGAACTCAATGAATTTCTCATACCTCACAATGTATTTTGCACCTCTCCGTTGATGTAGCTCAAAATTTGGTCACACATAAATTTACAGAGCGCGCTGAATTGCTTTCAGGTGCCAATATATTTATCAGTTGACAAAATTCATTGTCGAGTTGAAATATTGGAAACCGAGAATTAATGTATATTAAATGCATTTCACTGCAATTGAGGTTAACATAACATTAAATGTACAAAAAAAATCTCGAAAAAAATGGTATTCAAGATAAAAAAAAATAGCCATAAATCGCCAGAAAATCGCCACCCGCCACATATAAAAATAAAATCGCAGTAGAAGTAAAAAATCGCCAATTTGGCGAGATAAATCGCCACGCCTGATGACCCTGCTGTCGGAGTCACACTTAGAGAGAGTTGGAGAAGAACACTTGTTCACGCCATTCTCGAAGTATCTGCGAGAATGATCTTGAACAAACCTTATATATTTAAGTACTTGAACAATATACTTAGATGTGTTCTTGTAGAAAATATTGACTTGGAACTATTCCTGCATGAAATTTTCTTGAAATAAGTATTTTATCATTTATTTCATTATAAAATCATAAACTTTAAGCATGTGAATGTTTACTATAATATAGTAAATCAAATTCTTAGTTATAGTAAATTTAGATTTAACATCCCTGGTAACCAGCCCTTTTCCAATTCTGACGTAAGTCTTACGGAAGTTGCCTGCTGCTGGAATCTTCCGTCTGACTTCTGCTTATCTGCTTCAG
>JAPYYV010009627.1:0-14633 GCA_030522625.1 Copidosoma aretas | reverse complement strand
ATCTGTCCACTGAAACGAGCGACAAAATTAATTTTGACGTAACAAATTATCAACAAATTAGCGACAAATTATAAACCTAGAGCCGTATGTGGCATAAAATTTTGGCGAGCTACCTTGATATACCTCATTATACACATGTATTAATGTATTCGTATGAAATTGGGAATTGTAATTTTAAGATAAAAAACAATAATCTGTTAAGATAACTGCTTTTTCTATATCAAATCAATTAGTTATTTCTTTATTAGAATCACATAAAATCAATTTGTTGAACTATCCTGTTTGTTGTTCCAAAGCGGGGTCGTCGCACCCTGCACCCCCACCGGGGCTGCCACCCCTGGACCACACACCACGTTTTTCAATAAATATTTTTTACTAATTTTTGTAGACCGCAATGGTTTTTGAATAATTATACTGACATTTATCACTTTGTTGGTGCACGAGCGAGTGTCTTAGTATGTGTACGTGTGTTAATAAACATCATAACAAATAATACAAATTATTTATACTTTTTTTGAATTTATTTAATGAATCATTCTGTTTTCCTCACACATATTGCGAAAAATCTTGTACGCAACTCGTGCAGGACGAATTTCCCACACTCGTAAGATTGATTCACACCCGTGCCGGATATCGTATTTTCCGCACTTGTTACGTAAATAACTATAGTTATATAAAAAAAAATGTTTTTCGAGTAAAAAGCAATAAATTTTTATGAAATAATAAATCCAACGGTCTAGTCTGCGTCTGTACTAATATGCATATCTGTAATTAAGGAAGCTCTCCAGCATATATATACAGCACTAAACTTTAAATAATTATGGAACTGTCATTTGAGATGGCTCATCACGCCTGTACAACACATCTTTTGAATATTTTAGTATAAATGTTCATAAACTTTATAAAAAGTGTTAGTCAACACGACAATAATATAGCTAGTGCTTAATATTATGCGATTTATTTCATAAAATTTTGTTGTTGAATTTTTTTAGATTCCAAAGCTTGAAAAAAAGTTTAATAAATTACTTCTATCTTTTTCATTTTACATCTGATTTTCAATTTATCGGGCTTATTATCTTCTTTGAACAAATTGATTGGGAGCTATCACAGAAAAAATTGCAAATTCTTGCATAGGTTTCCTAGAAAATTTAGTTTGTTTAGAAATACAAAAATAAGTGAACAATTTAATTTTTCGGAAAACCTAATAAACGTTATGCAATTTTTTCCGTGATAACTCCCAATAGGTTTGTTAAAGGAAGCTAATGAGCCCCAAAAATTAAAAATCAGATGTAAATTGAAAAAGATTGAAGTAATTTATGTAATTGTTTTCAAGCTTCGGTATCTGAAAAATTTGACGGCAAATTTTTATAAAAAGAATTGCATGATATTTAGCACTAGCAATATTATTACTTTACCTAAGAACTTGATAATAAAGGAGATTGTTGTTTCAAAAAGGGGGTACTATATATGTTAGAAAAAAATTTTTTTCTCAAATTTTCTACATTACATGAGCGTATAGCTTTAGTTTTTAGAAACATTCTCGTAAAACTCAACTTTCTTATCGGTTTTTTATCCGATGGTTAATGTTTAAAGTTTGTTTTATTCCTCAAACAATTTTACACAGGGTTACCATGCGAGATTTCAAAAAACATTTATTATCCAAGAAGTTGGGGATGGTTGATAAATTTTATGTTAGGTAATTTTTGCTATACTTTATAGCTAAATTTAAAAAATACTAGTTTCTCATTTGAGAATCTGATTTTATCATTCTATCTGGCATTGATATTTTATTCTTTATAATATATATTGGCTAATTTTATTTCAACTTTTGTTGTCAATATTTCAAAAAATAGTATCACTGGTGTGTAAAAAGAAATTATTTGCTTCAGGCCCTAAGGCAAAACAGTTTGTTAGCTTTTCTGTTTCAAAAAGAAAAAACGTTCTAAGCTACCGTAATAGGTAGAATTTGTGTTCTAGCTCTTTCGGGGACCGGCGACAAAATCGGTATTAAGCATATCTTTCAGCGACAAATTAGCGACAAATTATGGCGCTAATCCCGTGAAGCTATCTGCTTCCTAACCAGAGATACGCATGTATGGCTAGCCAGCTTGTTAGGTCGGTCGGTAAAAAACGTTGACTGGCTTTTTGGGGAACCGGCGACGAAATCGGTATTAGGCAGATCTTTCAGCGATAAATTAGCGACAAATCATGGCGCAAATCCCGTAAAGCTATCTGCTTCCTAACTGAAGACACACATGTATGGCTAGCCAGCCTGATAGGTCGGTCGGTTAAAAACGTTGACTGGCTTTTTGGGGAACCCGCGACAAAATCGGTATTAGGCAGACCTTTTAGCGACAAATTAGCGACAATTTATGCCGCAAATCCCGTGAAGCTATCTGTTTCTTAACCAGAAATACGCATGTATGGCTAGTCAGCGATAGGTCGATCGGTAAAAAACGTTCACTGGCTTTTTGGGGAAGCGGCGACAAAATCTGTATTAGGCAGATCTTTCAGCGACAAATTATGCCGCAAATCCCGTGATCTAGCTTGATATCAAGCTAGCGTTATTGTTTATATCTGTCCACTGAAACGAGCGACAAAATTAATTTTGACGTAACAAATTAGCAACAAATTAGCGACACATTATAAACCTAGAGCCGTATGTGGCATGAAACTTTGGCGAGCTACCTTGATATACCTAGCCTGTCGATTATCATGAAAATTGTCATCTGAGAAGGATCCTTGAGAATTCACGAATAAAATAATGCGATCGTTATTTTTTAAAACTATTTTAACAGCGTCCTTAAAGTTTTCTTGAATTCTGGTTACGATAAGCTTTATAATAGGACTTGTGCCATCATAAATGCTTAAAAAGTGGTTCAGAGAAAATTTGCAGTCTTTTGACTCTGTTATAGATTCAACTATATGCTTCATTACGTCAGACATATTTGAAATTATAGGTATTCCAGCGCTGTCATGAATACGGTAACTGTAAAGGCTTTTTATGCAACGATTATTATACTTAATTTTCTCTTTATCTAAATTTTTAATGTCTGACAAACCCAAACGTTAAAGAATGGAACGGTTTTTTTCAGTTGGCTAAGTACTCTTAATTTCATCAATGGTATTATCTATGGTTTGTTTATGCTTTACCATTCTTCTGTCGACTTTATTAATTTTACCAGGATGATTGCAAAATAAGCAGCTATTTTTCAAGTCAAACTCCTGCTCGGTACATAATTTTTGTTTTATTTCTGACGACTGACGTGATTTTTTACTTTTCGCTACAGCAATACGCCGACTGTCATTATTGGACCCGAGCACAATTTTGAAACAGCAACACCATCGAGCAATTTAAGGACTATTGGTCGGACTAGAAAAAGATAGTAGTATGTATACATAGTTAGGTTTGTTTTTGTGTGTTGACGTTTATACATACATACACACACACACACTCACACACGGATATATATATATATATATATATACTACTAAGGCTTTGCCCCCCTGCACACTCCGCGTGCCAGCCCTCAAATTTTTTATATTTATAAAATAAATCGTATTCATAATTATTATATGAATTCATAAAATTCCTAATTAGATGCGCAATTTTCGCTTATTTATCATAGAAGCTTAAAATAGATTTATTCTGTAATAAAGAAATTCAAAGTAAAGTGATATTCCAAATTTTGTTCATTTATAAATATTTCAATTGTTTTTTATTTTTTTAACAATTCTGAAAATATTTAAAAAAAACAGTTACTTCGAAAATTAATAGATAAGTGAAAAAATGATTGCTTGCGCTAGGACTTCAGACACATAGACAGACGTGTTATATTGTGATTTCAGGTAACAAATAATCGAATCTAATTTAGCATATATTACCTAGTGCATTTATATAGAACGATACATAAAATTTTTTCGGGTTAACTAACTCGATCTTGTTTTGAAAAAATTACCAATCACTTTAAGTACTCATTGAACAACTATTGAAGCTATAACAAACATGCTAAAAATAATCAGACTTGCTAATAAAATTCATTTCATCAATATCGCATTAATATAAAATTATCTAGATACATACATGGGTAGGTTAATTCCGGCGATTTAATGACTTTATGCTCATGACATTTTTTTCGCAATATAGACACATTCTATAAAATTGCCACCATTCTATTAGAAAAGCTTCCATGATTTCTAGTGATATTATGATGAGTAATGAGCCAAAGCGACTCCATACTGTTTTAAAAATTTTGACAGCGAAAATTCAAATATTTTGAAATTTTAAACAAAATTTTCCTACACGAATAAATGGTAAAATTTTATAAAATGAAATTTGAAAAACTAATTACAGACTTAAAATAAGTAATATTAAAGTTATTTATTACTTTTTTACAGGTAACCTTATAAAATTATGTTAATACTTATAGTTAATGTATGAAATAACGTACTAAAGATGTACCCAGTAAATGATTGAACTTTAGGCAAATCTCATTTTTTTAAAGTATTTAGTATTAAGAGGACAATTTATTAAAAATAACGAAGGAATTATTGACAAAATTTAAAAAGCCTGATTATTATTCGTTAATAACGAAGTCTTTTTAATTATGATTAAAAATCTTAACCTAAACATTATATATAAAATGCATCAAAAGCCGTTTTTCGTCTTTATACTGAAAGTAAATACCTTTTTCTACCTCGGGCACTTTTGCAACCCCGGTACACCCTCGGTAGAAAGAATAGGATTCGCTACTCATGTGCATCTCACCAGGGTATGTATCTGGGCCCGAGGGCGCTTGTGATGCACATTTATGACAAAAACTACTATTTATAGCCGGATGAATCATAGTAGCATTTTTGGTGTGTTGAAAACCAATACACATAAATAGTTGATACTTTAAATATCATGTTTCCTTTTAAGGAATACTTTTTGCAGATAATTTTACAACATCCGATAATGTTTGATTGATTTTTTAAGTAAAATTTAAACAAGTGTCTTCTACATTTACACGAAATTTTTATCTCTGAAAACATGTCTTATAAAAATTTAAACTTGCCAGAACCAACAGAATGGATAAAAATAAATTACCTATTTCTTATCAATTTGAAAAAAAAATTTACCCATGGCTTGGACAGGGATTCCTTCTTTTTTACTTTTGAACGGAAAGACTACTCACAGAACTTTTAGACTTCCTTTAAATTAAAGTAATATAGAGAGTTTGTTTCTCTGGTTTTAATCAGATAATCAAAAATTACGTAAAGTAGGAATAATATTTAGGGACGAAGCTTCTATGATTCCAAAAAAGGCATGGGAAATAGTTGATGGATCTTTGAGAGATTTGTCTGATGATTCAACATTTTTCGGGAATATATTTATAATTTTGGATGGTGACTTTCGTAAAATTCTTTCAGTAGTCAAAACGGGAACAGGATTAGTATCATTCAAGAAACTATAAAATATGCTGATCTTTGACTATTATTGTATATTTCAGCGAGCGTAGCGAGCGCTGATTGGCTGGCGGAGCTAGAGCCTGATTAAAGGTGGCTCACGAAGGTTACACGCAAAGAATTGTTAATATTCTAAATAAGCTAAAATTTTGGAATGATATGGTATAAACGCTTATATTGATGCAATGTTAGTTTTGAAATCGTACATTTATCACAGTTCTTAATATTTGATAAATAGCACAATTTGATATCTCACAACCCAATATAAATATATAAATACTCATCAATAAACTATGCGATGTACATTTTTGTACTTAGAGTATGATGGTACCAAAAAAAGTACATGTTAACAAATGCTGTTGGGTTTGACAGCAAACACCCAACTACATATTTTGGTTGGTCCTTAAAATTCCCAAAATATAATCCCAATGTATATATAGTGAAAATATGTATACTTTATACTTTCTGAAGGAATTGGTACTCGGCGAGGATGGTACGGGCCTTTGGTTTTTCCGTAATTGGACAATTTAAATCTAAAAAAAAATACTCCGTTAGGCCTACCGACGCAACTTTTCGTTCGAAAGTTTCTTTATTTAATGGGAGAAATATAAACATTTTGTCTTTACAATGTAAGGAAATTATTGCAGAATCATTTTATACCATCTTTACAGTCCTCAAGAGAGTTCATTCATGCCTAACCTTCCTGACGCGCTTACACAGTTTTTATCCGCCATATTGGCAATCACACCGAACTTGTACACGGTCCATAAATATACATATGGGCTATAAAAATGAGTATTAAGTGCTGATTAGACGACCGTTGTTCGCCATGTTCTGAGTTACGCCAATACGAACATGCGCAGTAATATTTTGTGGATGCCTTTTTCGCATTAAGTGACGCAACTGTAGCACTTATGAACTGTGTACTAAAGATATGCACCATTCCACATCAATTTTAAATGAAATTTCTGATTGGTAATCATCAACATAATAATATTTAATTACGCAGTATATTTAATTAGTATCAAAGCATTTTGAAGAGAGGCGAGGTGAGGCATGAAATGGGCAAGGAGACGCAGGGGGGCTGTAGGGGCCTAAAAATGTTTGTAATAGGGGAGAAAACGAAAGTATTTTACGAGATTTTTTGGGGGGCGTGTACATAAATTAACTATGTAATATCGGAATATATATATATATATACATATATATATCTGTTTATTAATAATAATATAGATACTAGTGTGGCTTCGCCCCCTGCGTGCTCCGCGTGCAAACTCCCCATTTCAATATCCTATATAGAAATGTAATATTTATTTTATAATTTTTTTTTTCATTTTAAATTTACTTTTATTTCAATTATACCTTGTATAAAATGTATTTTTAAATATTCTTCTCTTATTTGGTTTTGAATATTAATATTATCATAAAAATTATGTTTTTATACAAAGTAAAAATGATTTTCGACGAAAACATAATCAAAAGTTCTTTGAAAAATCGGAAAACATACATTACAGCTTGGTTTATATTGAATATAACAAATAATTACGCAAAATCATTAAAGTATGTAAATATTCCAGGAAACTATATGTTTTATAACAAATTAAAAATTTGGGGAAGGAGAAAAAACAAAATAAAAAGCAATGATATTGAAAGATTAAATATTGTTTATCCGAAAGGTAATAAAAGCCTTTTTTTCAAACTGATATTAAATCAGGTAAAGGGATTGACATCATCTGAAGATTTGAAAATATGTAATGGGATTCGTCATAAATCATTTAAAGATACTGCTATAACTATGCGATTGATGTAATATTTTACTCAAATTAATGATATTTTTGAAAAAGAAACTACCGTCATGTTGCATTATCAATTAATACAATTTTTCGCATGGTTTTAACTTTCGGAAAATACTTCTGGTGAAAATATTTAGAATAAATATAAAACCCATTTCACAGAAGATTTTATTTTGCATACAGAAAATCTAGCTCTTTCATGCATTAATCGAATTTATACTCTAGATGATAAGTCTTGTGAACCTTTTCATCTACCTGCAACTAAGAAAATTTTTGTTTGGAAAAAACAGATATTCTTGGTACAATTGCTTTTTGTACAAAAATGTTTGAATCATTACATGTTCAGTTAAATGATGATCGAAAATATATATTTGAAATTATATGTAAAAGAGATTTTAAATTTTGTTTTATTGATTTTCTGGGCAAGTCAAGGAGAACTTTCTGATATAAAACAATTATTTATTGCTTAACAGTGTATATTTTAATATTTTAGTACTTTTTATAATAAGACATAGTTTTATGGTCTTACAAAAAGACTTATTTGCCATAACTTCCACGTTTGTTATTATTTTACCGAAGTATAAAATTTGATACATTACACAAATGTATATCATGTCGTCTACTTCTGGGCATTGTTTAAAATTTTTTAAAAAATGATATGAGTAATAACTAGAAAAAAAATTTTCACCCGCCTGTCTATATGCCTGATGAGCGTATTGAAAATATAGATAAAAATGATGTGAAGTATATATAAACAACTGTGCAATGAAAAAATAACCAAAGTATGGATTTAGAAGAAAGGGGATAAAAAATTCTACCTAATCAAGATAATGGAGAAATGAAGATAATAATATTGGGATAATTTTACAGAGAAACGAACCGAATTTTTTTATTGGGGGGGAGGGGGGTTGAGGACGTGGCTGATTGGGGTTAGACGGGGTTGAGGTGTATGAATCATGTATATCAAAGAGCAAATGGTGTTAGAGACGACAGAGGATCATAAAAGAGTGGGAGCTCCAAAAAAAGTATTCTGCATTATAGCTTTATTGTTTTTTCTATACTTCTTTTTGTCAGCGGGAAGGGGGGGGGGGAGGGGAGGCTTAAATCAATTTTAATTACAGGAAGAACCATAATTTTTTCCTTTTTTTTTTGCGAGCGTAAAGGATCCGTTGGAGACTGTGTCAGGGCGAGAGAGGCATGGTAGTCATGGAAAATAAAGATAAAGTTGAAACAAATATCAAACATGCCTTATAAACTGTAGAGTACTCATTGCAAGTTATTTCTCAAACTTTAACTCGATTGGAGGTTTGTGCCACAATTCTTGAGAGCACAGTAAAATATATTTAATGACTTGATATTTACCGGAATGCGGTTAGGCAGTCTTTAATACATTTAAAATTTTAGAGAAACAAAGGCGAAGTAAAACAACACTGTAAATATAGACCTGAATATTATATTACGTATAACTAGAATTCTATGGTTTAGATATATTATTAGGATGAAAAATAAACGTTCTAAACGCAATCCATGTGGTACATCTGCCTTTTTTCTAAATAAGTCGTGTGGTCCAAACAAAAAATCACAAGGAGCTGTGAAGTAGCGGCATCGGCTGCAATTGGTCCTTTTCGATGATGTTTGATAATGTTTGAGGGTTATAAGGGTTATTGATTTCTTGACTTTTCTGGGTCGATATATGGGAATAAGCAACGGTTAAAGAATTTTCGGCTGCAATCGGTCGTTCTCGGCAGTGTTCGACAATGTTAGAGGGTTGTTGGGGTTATTGGTTTCTTTTCTGTAATTTCGGCTATCTTTGGGTGGCGAGGGGGCGCGCACAGTAGGCGGATTTGTTTTTTTTGGGCAAAACCTAATATCTCGAGATTAAAAGCAGATAAAAAAATGATTTTTTTGAATTTTTTTTGTTATTTAACGTAGATTTAAGAAAAAATACTGCCAAAGTCGGAAAATAGAATCCTAACCTAAAAATTATCGTAAAACACCAATTTTTTTTTATATTTCGCACATGCAAAGAGTTGAAATTTTTTTTTTATCTACCTCTAATTTTATTGTATTCATAAGTTAAAACTTCATGAATATCCACAAGTCAAAATATAACCTTTAAACTTTTTTCAACCGTCGATTTTATGAATATCTTGGAAACGGAAACACTGAGAAGCAGAATTTTTTTGCTCTCTTTGTTATTCCATATACAAATATAATAATACACTTAAAAGGTCAAGCCATTAGAACCTAACCTTAAAATTAGCATAAACAATAATTTGTTGATAATTCGCCCATGCAAAGGGATCAAAAGCTTTTTTTTAATTACCTTTAAATATATTTTTTTAATAAGCTACAAGTCAAAGAAGATCCACAAGTATAAACATAACCTCAAAATTTTATTAACTGTCGATTTTATGAATATCTCGGAAACGGAAACGCTTTTAGGCAAAATTTTTTTTGCTCTCTTTGTTCCGTTTAAAATTATAAATTTACACGGAGAAGGTCAAAACATTAGAACCTAACCTTAAAATTAGCATTAAACATCAATTTTTTGATATTTCGTCCATACAAAGAGATATCAAACTTTTTTTTTATTAACTTCTAAACTTATTGTATTCATAAATTACAAGTTAAAGATGATCAACAAGTCAAAGCATAACATAAATATCTTTATTAAATGTCATTTTTATGAACATCTTACAAATGCAAACAGCGGAAATAATTTTTTTTTCCCAATTTCTTAGTTATTAACAATAGAATTTGGAAAACATACTAAGGAAACCACAATATAAAACCTTAACCTAACATACTTTTTTCTTGGTTTTTAGAAAATTTTACTACTGCAAACACACAGAGCAAAATTTTTTTTATTTCCTATATACGAAAGAAATTATAAAAATTAGGACAGTGCTCATAAATTATAACCTATTGAAAAATTTCAAACAAATATCAATTTCATGACCATTCCGCAATCCTAAACAAATTTTTGAATAGTTTTTTTAAATTTTGTCATTTTATACAGACTTGGAAAGAAAATATTAATGAGTACAGGAAATGCAAACCATTTCCAAAAATTAGCAATTAACAACCTTTTTTCCAAATCTTGCCAGCGCAAACACACGGAGAACTAAATTTGTTTATCATCAATCTTCTCATTTACGACAGCAATGAGGATAAATTGTAAAATTTGTAAACCATAGCTAAAAGATCAACGTTGATTTAACGTTAATCTAACAGTGATTTTTTAGATAGATCTAAAATCATGTTTTTTAATTGTTGATCACATTTGATGTAGATGTACTACCTGTTGTGGAAAGTACCATCCGTATGATAACACTAAAAGTGAGGCGTTCAAATTTTTTATCATTGATTTATAAAATAACTAACAACACATGTATTTAAAAATTTGCGATTAAACCATGTAAATTCCTGTTTTAGTATTATCATACGAATAGTACATCCCAAAACAGGTAGTACATCTTCATAGAATGTGATCCACAATTAAAAAACATGATCTTAGATCTATCTAAAAGATCGACGTTGATTGAACGTTGAAATCAACGTGGAATCAACTTTGTGTATTGACGTTAAAATCAACGTTGACATCAACGTTGCTCTTTTAGCTAAGGAAGCTAGAAGCCTTACCTAGAAATTTTGTATGAAATTTTGATTGCATGCATATTCTACAAACGTTAAGTTGGAAGAAACAGTTTTTTATCTTGCAGTTTACTTTGATGTTGAGTCAAAAATAAATATAGAAGAGATACATCCCAAATATTAAACCCGTTTATCCTTTTTTTTTGGTCAGGTACAGATTTAGTAACTGGTCGAATCGATAGACTCTTCTTTACAAACTTTAAACGAATACTATTGTTTTCCTTCTGTATGTAACACATTGATTAATTAACATGACGATTGAGAACGATCTAGTTAGCTGAAACACATAGTACTTTTTTATAGCACTAAATGTATAAAGTATGAGTAGGAGAAGATAAACACATAGCAGTGCAGGCAATCTGGTTGATTGGGTTAATATAGAGATTGTGCAGTACAGAAAAGGGGTACATTAAATGATAGGAAACAATTCTTTTATAAAATTTACTGCTTTGCATTTGTGTATAATTCTAAATTATACAATAACACTCACATAACGAAGAAATCTTATAAATTTTTTTTATTAAATTTTAAATTTTAAAAAAATTCTGCTTTCACATATAAGCGTTTGCAAGATGTATAGAAAATATAGAAGTAAGGTTTTGATTTCTGGGCCTTTTTTCACTTTTTTCATATTTATGCAATAAATCTGGAAGAAGATAAGATGAAAAATTAGCACTCTATCTCTTTGTGCTGGCAAAATATCCAAGAAGTAACAATTAAATGCTAATTTTAAGGTTAGATTGTAATGTCTTGACTTTCTTAGCGTGTTATTATAATTGTGTCCAAAATAAAACAGAAAGGAGAATAAAATTTTGGTTCTAAGTGTTTCCGTTTCCGAGATAGTCGTAAAATATACAGTAAAAAAAAATTTTTAGCTTATGTTTTGACTTGTGGATCTTCATGAGCTTTTAATTTATGAATTCAGTAAATTTATTGGTGGATAAAAGAATATAAGCTTTTCACCCCTTTGCATGAGTAAAATATAAAAAAAATTGGTGTTCAATGCTAATGTTTAGGTTAGGTTCTAATGTTTTGACCTTCTCAGTGTGAATTTATAATTTTAAACGAAATAACAAAGAAAGCAAAAACAATTTTGCTTTAAAGCGTTTCTGTTTCCAAAATCTTCATAAAATCGACTGGTAAAAAAATTTTGTGGTCATGTTTATACTTCTGGATCTTTTTTAACTGGTAGCTTATTAATAAAATGTATTTAAAGGTAATTAAAAAAAAGCTTTTTATCCCTTTGCATGGACGAATCATCAAAAAATTGTTGTTTAATGCTAATTTTAAGGTTAGGTTCTAATGGCTTTACCTTCTAAGTGTGTTATTATATTTGTATATATGGAATGACAAAGAGAGCAAAACAAATTTTGCTTCTCAGTGTTTCCGTTTCTGAGATATTCATAAAATCGACGGTTAAAAAAAGTTTTATGATTACGTTTTGACTTGTGGATATTCTTGAAGTTTTAACTGATGAATGCAATAAAATTAGAGGTACATCAAAAAAAAAATTTTATCTCTTTGTATGTGCGAAATATAAAAAAAGCTGGTGCTTCATTATAATTTTTATGTTAGGATTTGATTTTCCGGCTTTGGCAGTATTTTTCCTTAAATTTACATAAAAAAAAAAAAAAAAAAATTAATTCATTTTTCTATCTGCTTTCGTTCTCGAGATATTAGGTTTTGCCAAAAAAAAAAAAAACCAAATCCGCCCACTGTGGGGCGGGGGGAGATCAAGAGATTCCGACCAACCTAAACAGCGGAAAAAGAGAGATAATTTCTCCATATTTTGAGAGATGGGGGCTGGAGGAGGTGGGGTAGAGAAAAGTGTGAGGGAGCTGAGGGGTGAAGAGGGGGGCGAGGGAGGCCTGACCTCAATGTTACTGGGGTAATTTTACAGAGATCAAAAGCGAATTTTCCCATATTTGGGGGAAGGGGGGGGGGGCTGAAAGGCGGCTATAGGGGGGAATGGAGGTGGGTGAGAAGCCCCTTCCAAATAACTTGATAATATAAGAAGATACCTACATACTACTATTCTTTTCTAGTTTTTCTAATCGTTTTCAAGTTACTCGATGGGGGCGCTGTCTTATAATTGCGCTCGAGGCCAATAATGAGCTGCGCAACTTTTATGCTTTCTAAATGCTTGAATCTTGTTCAATATATCTAATTTAGTATTACGTCGTTGGTTACTCACATCCAGTAGATTTTCACGTTCTTTACTGGTTACATTGTAAAATTGTGAATTGTTCGCTTAAGTGCAGATAATATAAATATCTGATGGATCGGGTGAGTGAGATAAAGCAGCTTGTCCAGAGTTCAGTGTACCACTGGTAATATTAACACGTTTATAATTAAAAGTTTGTTTTAAATTACTTTGTATGTATTTTTCGCATTTTACAAATTTTTCTGTCTCTGTGCGTATCACAGTTTAAATAATTTATGCATGCTGTACTACTTTCAACATTATACTTATGTAATTCAGTGACAGGTTCTTTATATTTTTAAAAAACGTTTTTTAGAAGTTTGAATCATACTGAACATACTTAACTGGTACTTATCCACCGTCTATGAAACATATACGTGAAGTAGAACAAGAAAATACTGACAATAAATTATTTACTTGTTAAGATTAATGAAAAAAAAGGTGAAACTACGTAGCCTTGTGCGTGGCGTTCTGATCATAATGACCTTGACAAAAATATACTAGTACTACAACATCCTAACGTCCACGACAGAATACTGCTTTTTATTTCTTTACGTCTTCCTCTCCTTTTTCAGATTCCCATCAAAGCGGGAGTATTTAAAATTGTATGACCCTACAACGTTACATATTGATGGATTCGAACGATGTTACAGTTTCAAAACATTTTTTAATACTCAAACTACAAGATTACACCATTTAAACTTGGAAGAAAAAAAATTAATTTGTTAACAACAATTCTATTATCGTGTTAACATTGTGACCTAGCCAGTTCTTATTATTTTCGTACGTTGCCCCAAATAAAAAAAAAAAAAAATAAAAAAATAAATAAAATCGGATGGACAGTACCGGAAATATGACTATTTTTTCGCGTTATAACAATTTTAATTTGTTTGCTCGAAAACAATTCTGTTTCCAGGCCTAAAAAATTATAATATGCTTAGTATTCAGTACTTTTTTGGTATTGCATTTTATCCATGTAGGTGATCGTTTTGGTAAAACTTGATGAATTGACATAGATTAGGTTTTAAGGAGGTTTGTCCGCTCTTCCGCGGGGGTGAAGGGGGGCACGTACTCTCCCGTAAGGCGCTGTGTTAAAGTCAGCTGTACTAACCTAGCTCAAAAACGTCCGCTCTCTCGATTACAAAAGATGCATGTCTGTTAACTCATTAGTGTATTAATAATATGCCTCAAAAAAATTACATAATATACTTTAAGGCATCTAGTTTCTTATAGTATAAGTTAAATAGCATAAGTACTTTTTATACGTGCGAAAAAATTGGGGAGTAAAACAGCGTAGTCAATCTAATCTTGTATCAATAAAAGCATGCTACGAATTTTCGAAATCAGACATTTTAATGATATAGCATCAAAGTACAAGGTCTTATGAAAGGCTACACCAAGTTTCGTATCATAATTTTAAGTAGAACGGCTTTTAGAAGTGATCATGTGAAAAGCCATCGTGACACGTGAAAATTCGACTGACAGCAGACGTCGCGTTCTTGTCTCCCGCATGCATTTAGCATAGGAGCCTC
>JAPYYV010009626.1:0-16311 GCA_030522625.1 Copidosoma aretas | reverse complement strand
GAAAAGAAAAAAATACGGACTGATGGAGAGAAAAATGCAGGAAAACGGGAAAATGGAGAAGAAGCAGCGAGAATCCACGTCGGATTCCCGAGCGAGTAAAAGTAGTCGGACGCTGGTGGCGAGCTCATTACGGATTCACGGGCGTCTCGGCGCGATGACAGAAGTTTGACGCGCCGTGGAAGCGGCAGTGTTCGTATAGAGCTTCATCGACGCCACACCGCTGGCGCACTCCTCGCTCATTAGCATTGCAAATTCATCGTCTGACCGCTGCCTTACTATGCCTTATTAACATGAGAATGGCCGGTAGAAAAGGATGGAAAAAAGAGAACGAGAAGAATGGGGATGAAAAAGCCGATGGTTGCGGGGGAAAAGCGATCATCCCGTCCGGAGCGATGGCCTGAAAGCTTGTCTTCATTTTCGGATTTCACAAAGTGTGGGAATTTACGCTTTATGTGTGTTGAGATATCTTTTGTGACAAAGAATTGAATTACTTGTGCTCTACATTCCCTCGCACACTAGACAGACGATGTTTTTCAGAAGCTCAAATGTACATTTCCACTGCTTCCTCTATCGACGAGCGGTCGGATATCGAGGGGTGTGACTTTCGTGATACGTTTATGAGATATGATAAGGGTCCCTCTTTTTCCTTTCTATTTAAAAACGAAGAATTGTACGATGCATGTGAACGACATTGTTTTAATACATAAAGTGCCATTTCTTCCTATTAACCAGCATAGCATTCTAGACCTCAAATTAGGGCTTGTTTACACAAACGTTCACGGCAAATTTTAAATGCATTAATTCACCGTAACGTGGTGTATTTGTGGGTAATGATACTAAATACTGGTTCATGGCCGAATTTCGTGATGAATTATATTTGTTTTTGATACTTATATAATTTAATATTGATTTTCCTACATCAAATCATAAATTATATCCTCGAAAGTATACTATAATGTACATTATACAGAATCGATTTTCTAATTAGTAAATGTCGAGTTTGTTAAATAAAATTTATCTGCTCTCATAATATTCAATGTACATGAGTAAAGTGCACTATGCATTCATATCATTTTGATAATAGTCCAAATAATGATTGCACTCGGAATAATTTTTTAATAAAATGGAAATGGGCGGTGAATTCAGAGTGGGCCAAGGAAATCTGAATTTGAAGTATTATGAGATATTTTCAATGAAAACCATTGGGAAGTCAAAGGCAAATATAAATATCAAATAGTGGTATTCAGATAAGCGATTATTCTCATATAATCGTGAGAATTCGTGAATCTCTTGGATTGAAAGGACTGGACCCATGCCGAAAATTCTACGCGAACATCTAAAACACCGAAAACACACCGCCATCAGCTCTCTCGCAGCTTCGATCGCTCTCGGGCACAAAAACCGCGCGATACGCAAATAGCATCTGCACATCCGTACATTTCGAGCGCTATTTCTCGCGAAGAGGAGAAGACAGTTACCCATCCTCTCGCCAGTAACGACGCCTTCAGCGTACGGAACAGAAGTGGCTGTATATACGATATAGAAGGAGCTGAGCGCGAGATAGCTATCGTTGTCCGCTTCCCTCTCCTCCCCCTTCTCCTCTTCCCGAGAATATACCCTATATTATGGCCTTTCGTCTCTTTCATGACTTTTCTGCAGCTTTTCACGGGGCACATAATACGCACCGGCTAAGTGCTTCGTCTATCGTGAATTATACGACGACGAAAGCCGCGGAGCTGTATATATTTACGCGCCTCGGTATATGAGTATACACTTATATACATGAGCCGTGCGGCCGAGAACGTACGAGACGGCGTGAAAGGGTGCGAAAGTGTACCTATCCCAACAGCCGCACGGGTAATGTGACTCCCTGGCTCGGGGAAATATCGGAAAGATAGTCGGTGACGGGGCTCGAATTTTTTTTACGCGATTGGCACTTGGTTCTTACGGGGAACAGGTAATGCTCCCCCAACGCGAGCGCTGTTATCGGGGGAGGCTCTGCAAACTGCGGCCCAAAGTTCTTTCGACTTTTTGCCGGGAGAGCGATTCCTGATCTCCCTTTCTTTCGCGAACTCGTGAAGAACCAGCGCGCCCAAAGTTATTCACGCGGCTAATCAGATCTCACCTGCTTCCCTTGCATCGCATCATTGGTTTCTTCTCGTAGAACCGAGCGAAATTTTATGCGTCAAAGATCTCGCAGTTGCGACGAATAAATTATCACGTTTACGACGCGTGTTTTCAAGGATCCCCGGTATTATTTGCAGTTGCGCGCCTGGTACCACGTGCGGCGATCATATCCATCCTTTTTTTCTACGCTCGAGTTCTGCAGGGACATTTTTTCAGCGGCGGCATTTGTAATACTGAACATTTTTCACGGAGAAGTAACGTGTACTTTTCATCGGGTCACCTTCTTTTTGTTTTCTCGACTTATATTTTTTGCTTGAAAAAATATGAAATAGGGGGAGAAACGCAATAACACATTAAATAAATATAAAATTTCTCCTGATATCTTTGTTACAGCTTTTTTACTTGAAGAGAGGTCAACAGAGATATCGTCTTATAATGGACTCGTTCGACAAATTTATACTGTGCGTATACACGAGGATTACCATATTCTCATTCGTGTACAATTTCAAAACTATTCACCGAACCGAATTCTGATAAATGTCCTCTTTTTTTTCTAACTAAATTAAGAAAATTCATTCTGTACGATGGCTATCAACATTTTCAATTTAGTGGAACGTGCAAAACACTTTCGAAAATCCATGAAATCTCTCGCCGTTGAAAAATCTCGTACAGTAATCGACGGATAATTGAAATTATTGTCTACATGTTACACTTCGAATCGACAAAAACCAAACGTTGCCTGAAAAATGTAATCCTTGCTCGCCTCGGAGCAAATCCAGATGCCCATACGCCCCGAGCGATTCTCGACGTTCTCCTCCTCCTCGGCAGGAGCGATTATTCCCTCCTCCGTCGCGCACGACTTTCCTTCCGATCCTCCTCCAAAACCAGAGCGCACGCGATCTCTCGCTTTTTTCTCCACTCCCATAACCCAGGGGAAAGAAAACCTCCGCTGTAGAGATCCTCTTACTCCAACCGATGGCTCGAAAGCGTCGGCTGTGCGATAACGGCGGAAGATAGGCGGGCGTTCGTGGGTGCGTCGAGTAATCGTCGCATCGTCGCAAAACAGCTTTGCTGGGTGGGTTTTCGGCAGGCATGAAACGGGGACTCAGACAGCTAGGAGGTCTCCAAATGCTCGGCGATGATGGGCTTCGTCTTTCGTTTTTCGGTCGGATCAGGAGAAAGAGAGAGATATGATCGGGGAACCGGATCGTGACGTGCTCTTTGAGGACGACTGTGGACGGCCCTTGCACCGGAAATTGAACGTTTGCTCGAGAGAATCGGTGGTGGAGCAGAGGACTCTTTTTTATTTCGGTGGTCGATGCTACGGTTGCAGTAATGTCATTATTTGTCTACGCTTCGGTCTTGACGTTAGTAGTGGTAAAAATAAATATGCCTTAAAGTTTGATAGGAGTTTTAAACAAATTTCTTTTTAGCTGTGAATGAGCGGAAGTAGTCGATCCGAGAAGAGTGTTCTGCTCGTTGAGAAATTAAAAGACGAAATTCACAAATGATCAAATGGATTCGCTCGAGAGCAGACAATCAAGTATCCAGAAATTAAGTATTCTATTGTTTTAAAACTTATTAAATATGCCGTCCGTTTTAATTCAGCAAGATGGTAACTTGATAAAAGCTCGCCAGTTTTATAATTCAACAGCTTTTAGACGGGCCTGGAAATTTCAAGAGAGTATTCGTAATCATATTCATGGAGTATGACAAGCAACCTGATGAATACGAATATAATGAATCATAGTTATTGTTATTCCAATATCGGAAATACTTTTGAAAATCCATCTCTATTTACAAATTAGATGGTATAAATCTTGCCATCTTATGATAATTAAATATACGCGCATAACAAATTTTAAAGACAACCTGACGACGTGAAATTCCATTTATTTAATATCAGATTCGACTACTATTTCATATCAGACTGTCACAAGTAAATATATACTACTTTCATATGAACATTTTTTTAACCACATGTTATACACATTCAAAAAGGAGCAAAATGTACGTAGAGATACAAGTTGAGATATCATTAAAATAGACCATAAAATTATAAAGCACGAAACACTTACCTTGATTCATTAAAATCGTTATAGTTTTTAGTGAGTGACGTTGATACAAAGAAAAATAAATAAATAACTGATCAGTACACATGAAATAAACATAAAAGCACCAATACAGAAATTATATGTATGTTATCACACGCAGTAGTAAAGATAGAGTTTGGTCAGACATAGCTTCAGCAGTTTTCTTATGGCTTTTACAACAATTAAATAATATTTCTCAAAATGAGATAGAATAAAAAAATAAATTAAATACAAAGGGAATAATGATCGATAGAAGATAACAAAATTAGTGGATTAACCATAATGACAAACATAAACTTTAAAACCAGTACGAAGTCGGACTGTACTTAAATGAACAATACGAATATTATCTTCTTACAATTATTAATTATTTGAAAAATTTTCAATACTATTAAATGAAAAGGGTTGATACAAAATATGGGGAACATACCTAAAACGTGGAGTTTGAGTGCGATGGGGCGTAATGTCTGCATTTATATTATTTACATCAATAGACAAATTTTCTGTAAAATAAAAACACAATAATCAATTGAATCCTATAATATTATGTAAAATAATTTAGTCTTTTGCAGTATCGCAAAAATCATAGAGAACAAATGAGTTCTAGAAATAAAAAGTATTGAGACAAGACGATGTTTTTCACCGTCATCGCGGAATTAATTAAAAATCTGTCATAAGCAAATTTCTAACCTTGTCAAGCCCACTGCACACCTCGACACCCAAACAGAGAAATAAAACTCTAAAACTTTAAAAAACAGATCTCAAACTCTCCTCCACGATGAAAAAAGCTCAACTTATCAATAAGCCGCGGCCAACTTCTCCCCTCCTCCCCTTCCATCTCAGGCTCTTATTCGATCTCTCCTTCCCGATAATACGCCAGAGAAATCTCAAAGAATAAAAAGCTCCCGCCTTTCCAGTCCCCAGATTCAGATTTTTGCGGAGACAGCAAAAAAAGTCCTCGACCGGATAGGACGGCGGCGCGCGCGAGCTCGTGTAAGAGGGGAATTCTTTCCAAAGACTCCGAAAGAAGCGGGGAAAACTCCCCGGATTTTCCTGGCTCCCTCAAAACTGTTACTTTTTTACTCACGCGCTACGCGGCATTAAACCTCTTTGCCCATTGCCTTTTTTTCGTTTGAAAAAGTCCGGAGGATCAAAAAAGAAGAGAAAAACCAAGTCAAATCCAACTCGGGTACCACCATCTCCCTCTCGTTTTCTTTTTCACGCAGTTTACCGAGTTGTTACTAAAGAAGACTGGAGGATTCCGATTTTTACTATCCTGAGAAAAAAATACCGAGAGCAAGAGATATCATAATTGACAGACTTTACCGTGGTAGCCTTTAACGATTGGTGATAGTATTATTTTTTAAATATAGGAGATTCGTTCGTCAAGGGGTGATGGATATAGAGCTGACAGACTTAACTTCGAGCGATTTGATGTTAACCGCAATGGTTGATGGCAAGGCGTCTATATGGCGATTGGTGTTTTTTTTTTTTAATTAGATTTCCTTAAATTGTGTTGTTTAAATATCATTCAAATTTATCTTTCATCGTTTGGCATTCAGAAGGATAAATATTTTGCATCAACTTTAGGGAAATTCTGAGTGAGATTCAAAAGAAATAGAGTATTTAAGGAAAAAAATTTAAGTAATACATCGACATAGCAGAGTTTGCCTTTTCCGCAACACCTAAATTCCACCCAGCACCTAAAATTTCAAAACCTAACACATAACACCAGAGCACCGACATACAAAAGTCACTAATACTTTCAGCGCAGTTGGCGTAACGCACGATACATCGGCAGCACAACGTAGGAGCAAACTCGTTTTCTCATCGAGGCAGGAATAATTCGAAAAGCGAACCAAGCTTTCCGGCAAAAGAAAGGAAAAAAGAGCGGTATTTTCTCTTTTTCGCTTAGTTCTCGTTTCTCTTGTGCAACAGCGGCAGCGGCAGCTCAGCGTGCACTTCCACTTATTCTTCGGTCGGCGCTCCCTTCCCAACCCACGCTGCTTTTACCGTTTCGAAAAGCAGCCATTTTCGGCTTTCCATTTTTTCGTTCGCTTTCTTTTTGCCTTTCATTCTGCTTTTGGCCTATTTCCTGATTTTCCTCTATTTTTTCTTTACTTTTGTAAGTGTGTAAGAGCAAAAGTGCTTTTTTCAAACAGAGGATGTATGTACGGGAGCTGCTCATAGTTCGTTGCCCTCGGTCCTCAAAAAGTCAAGTTTTTCAATGTTCATAACTCAAAAAACGAGGTATTTGACTACCGCCACTGTATCGAGTAGGTAAAGAAATTTTTTTATTTCTATTTAGACTGACGTACCTGTTCCAGGTTTAGTGGATAATCCAAGTGTTCAACAACTGGAACATGGAGTATCGAGGAATAATAAATAAATTGTACCGGTAAAACTGTTTAGACACACTCCGATAGAGGCTTTCATGAAGATGAATAGCCGATGGAAAAATCACTCGAGCTAGATAGATAACATCTCCACAAGCACTTCAACGGCAAACCAAACAGAGATTAAATCCTTCTACTGCGCACATCAGGTGCTGCACGAAATTCGCTCGAACGAAAATTTCGTCCCATCAGAGCCGACGAAAAATAACATCCGCACACATACACGCGCCAGATAAAACAAACACGATTTAAAAAGAACTTTCAATCCCACGCGACGAAAAGAAAAGAACTCGAGGACAAGAGCGTCCCACCCGGTGCTATCCGTTCAAGTTTTTCTCAGCGTGCAGCAGCAGGGAGTATACACGACGGAAGAAGTACCCAAACGGCTGCTCCAATTCCCCGTTCATTTCTCTCCCCCCTTGTTTCTCCGTGTCCCAGAGTGCAATAGTCCTCCTAATCGAAATTCATTTCCAGAGAGCCCGAGATAGCTGCACGGCCGTATGGCCAAAGTGCATTATTCACTGATCGTGTAAGTGGAGAAAGGGAACACCGGGGCTCCGAGGGGCTTAATAGTGCCAGTGCATCGCTACTGCAGCAGCAGCAGCTGTTATATCGCAGTGGCGAACTGCAACGGCATCCGCAAAACAAGCGATTTCGCGGAAAATGCAATTAAGGGTCAGTTGTACGTGGGAACGTTTGGAGTTTCGCGATAGAATCGCCAAACGAGGAAGAGGAATGGAGACTCTGAGCCGAGAGAACTTCCGGGAGGAGTAGGGATGAGGGGGTGGCCTTTAATTCGTCGGTGCTCTCCCCCTCCTTCTTCTTTTGGAATCAGAAATGGAATTCTAATAACAGACAAGAGGGTCCGAGACTCGAATGAATTACTTGACACTGTTTCGTAGTCCCCTGTCACCCTCATAGCTTCCCTTACTCTCGCCGCTTTCGTTCTTTCTCTCTTTTTCTCTCTCCCTAGTTCGCTCTCTTTGATTGTGGAGTGATAATGAACTTGGGAATTTTTCATTATGACTGGCCGAGCGATCGCACTGCGCCGTTATATTATTTTCTCTCGTTCATCCGCGCGACGACTGGAATATCTTCAGTTTATAATTATGCAGATTCGTTAATCGCGCGATTTTATGAATTCTCATATTATGATGACCCAAAACATAAAATATGATACGTTTCTTCGGAGATATTTATGCACGTGCAATAATAGTAATCGCATATGAATAGTAAAGCGGGATAGACGAACAAGTTATGAGAATAACTTGGGAATAATTAATCTCGGTCATGATGGACTATGAATATTATAGAGGGGCAACAATAGTAAGAAGAAAAAGATAGGCGTGGTGCATGTATGTCTATAGAGAGGATTTAACTAAATTTCCATCTCATTGACCTCAAAAAGATTTTCGTACCTTTGCTGAAGAAAGTCAAGCGGGCAAAATTGGACGGGCAGGTGTATGCATGAAAGGAGAGAAAGAAGAGGGAGGAGATAATTGGAGCGTCATTTGAATTTGGTATAAGTTTAGTCAAGTGTTGTTTTTGGATTCGTGGTTCTCTAAACATGTATAGGGAGCAGCTAAGAATCAAAGATAAACAGTTAAGAAAAGATTAAAGAGATAAACTTGGGTTGAGAATCTTCTTCGACAAGCTCCACCGTTAAATTACTTTCTTAGTAAAATATGAATCTCTCATCACAAAATAAGTTAATCAGGGATCGAAAGACTGCAACCGTCCAGTAGCCTAAAATTATTATTGAATCGTTTGGGAGAGCAATTTTCAATTTGTTAACACGATATCCAAACACGTTCACAGTATACGAGCGAGCTACACTCTAGGGAAAATAATAACAACAGCCTCGTTTTAATGAACGCGAAAAAACCTAGCAATAGTGTATACACGCAGTATTAATACACCTCCCAATAGCACATAACCATGAAAAATAAGCTCGTCTGGACTCACCGTACACTTATTAATAGATCCCCTGTCGATTGGCGTAAACGAAAAATGACAAATTAGTCTACCTTACTTCCGTTTTGTCGAACTCTCCGAAGTCCTCGGACTATCACCACGTAGGAAGGAAGGATGAAAAACAGAACTATACAGCCAGATATTGCGAGCAGGATGCCAATTAAAAATACACCCTATTTCTGTTGGTGGAAAAAAGAAGAAAGCGGGGATGTCTGATTCCGGTGTGGATTGGCCGAGGGAGTCTAATTGGTTGGGGACTTAATTATTGTGTACGTCGCTTCGGGACTAGTGTTTCTGTTGGCGTTTTTGTGTGTATATGTATATAATTTTATGAGAAACTGTGCCAAGAAGAGGACGACCGATGAAATTCAGGTGGCTGACTGCGTGCAAAAATACATCAATACTAGATAGTGCTAGAGGCTTACGCGGGGATTAAGATTCCTCGTAAAGATACATGATACAGCACGCGCTTGAAAGACAGAGAAGGGAAAGGGTCGAAAAATACGATGTAGAATTTTCTTTCTGCTCTGCTGCTACTACCTGGAAACTCACTAAGTAATATCGATCGCTGGCTGCGCTAATCCGCGTGCAATATGCTATCTTTCGCTATAGAGATGTATACGTATCGAACGATTTCCTTTTTGGAGAAGTTGAGGAGAATAAGGTGCAATAAGGCTGTGTAACCTTTATTTAATGCATCTGTTTTTCTCTTTTTAGATCCTTCATTTCAGAAATGTGATACCACACCCTTATACGTATAAAAATGTGTACTGAATTTAACCTATATGCCTCTATGACAAAACCACAAATTTTTTTATCTATTTCTCTGTCAGTTAATGACTGCTTCCGCTTATCTCATTATCTCTTTCTTTTTCGTTTTTGACTCCATTTCTTTGAAAGTTCTGATATAAGTTGAACTTTTTGTTCTAATTTCAGAGAATCTTAGAGTCTGTATAGCTCTTACTATATACTTGTCCATATGATTGTCTTGTTATATGAATTCTATTTTTTTCGGTACCCTTTTAGTTTATGAGACGTAATCTCTGTCATTATGTAGCCCAACATCCATCCATATAAGTAAGGCTTCTTTTCGCTATTGATTTTGGTATTTTTGTTCCTACGCTAAATGTCTATATCTCTAATGTAATTATTTCTGTGCATTAGTCTTTTCTTGTCTGCGCTTTTGTATCATGTCTCTATGCCTCTGCTTTTGATATTTGTTCCTGCATATCCTCGTTATTGCTCTAGTGACATTATATTTCCATATTATCTTTTATGTCTTGTTCTTGTGTTATTATACTGGGTCTCTGACACTGTACACGTTCACTTGAATCCTATCTCTTTGGTATTCCATTAAATTTTTTAATTTGCTTTTACTTTTACCCAATTAATAAGCATTTGTCATTGCTATAATTAATATGTTTCTGTAATAGTTTAATTCCTTGTGTTTACTTCTCTTGCAATCTCTGAATTGGAAAACCTATTTTCATTATCGCTTTGTTTACCATTACAAATATTTGCAATGATATCTTTGTATTCATGTATCTTTAATTATATTCCTAAATTTTTTACCCTCAATAACTAATTAGTATCCTCTGTAACTTTGAATTCATGTCGTTATGTATTTGACTTTTTTTTGTCTTCGCACAATCATCTCTTTATCTCTACTTATTTTTCTTCGTCACTGAATCACGAAATCGTTCATTGTGTCTCTAAATCCCTGTTGCTATATTTATTCTTGTATTTCTCTATTTGCATCTGCTTTATTGTATCTTGTATTTGTATCTTTGTATGTGCCACTTAGCGCCTCTGTCTCCTTTACTGCAGTAGTATCATTCTATTTTCTTAATTAGAGTCTCTGAATTTTTTTTAATTTACGATTCTCTATATTTAAGTTTTAGCTTGACTTTAGAAGTCTCAATGTTTATGTGTACGTATTTCCATCTCTTTTTCTGTAACCTATTGCCTATGTCTTTAAATTTATTTTTTCTCTATAGTAACCTAATAAACCTCGGAGTTTCTGCTTCAAGGAAGTGAGTTATACATCTATGATGGTTAGCGTTCATATTTTATAATACTTAAAAAGCTTATACGATGGGGCACACAAGGTTTAAGAGCCTAGGTTATGTGCTAGAAAGCGTGAGGTATGGAACTGTGAGGGTTCTTAAGATAATATCATAAAGGCTTAGTAATCTTAGATTTTAGAAACATAGTGGTTTAACAAATCGGACTATGAAAGCACAAATGCTTTATAGAGTATTCAGGTTATATGACTGGAAAAAATTCAAAAAATAATGCTCACATCATGGGCATTTTCAGAGACATGCAACCTTGTTTTAAGCTTTTATCAGTAGAAACTTTCCTTTAAAATTACTTGAGTCTGTGATAACTTTTGGCTGGTATAACATAATGAACTTTCATCTGCAGTTTGGGTTGAATCGGACAAAAGACTGAAGGTTTAAGCAGGGTTTTCTCCCAAAGAAATTAGTATTTTGAAATGTTGTGGACCAGAACTTAGTAGTACCTCATACGTCACTAAGAATAATGGGGAAGCTAGCAACATTTTTGTACGAGAATTTCGAGATGTTTTCTACCGTAAAATTGGACATTCGTTACGTTGTTTGTCGAAAATTTTATATCATTACGATTTTTGTCGATAAATTTCGAAACATAAGATTCTGGAATATCATGTTTTCGTGTTTTTCGTCGAATAATTTTGTGAATATGATTTTCTTTATCCATGGTGCCGAAGTAATAAATTCTTGTTTTTATTTTTTCGTCAAAAACGAATATTAAACTGATAGGTTCAACAGTATGCACATTTGATCCCATGTAAAAAAAAACATCCAACACGCACATCCCATTACATTATACGAAAAAAAAAGAAAAAAATCAATCCACAAATCAGCATAAACTTTTATCACGATCTCGAAAAAGTCCGAGCCAGCAGCGCGAGAGGCAACAAAACGTCCGAGCGAAAATTAATACCAGAAAGCTTACTCTGCACTTTCTAGCTTTGCATACAACATATAAACACACACATGCATACATACATACCTGCACGTACATACACGCACCAGCAGACGAACGAGCCATCGGCACGAAAATCTCGAGGCTCGGCTCGCAAAAGCAGGCGGCTCTAAATACCCACCTCTACTTTCAGACCACGGCCTCATGATCGCCTGAAGTCACGGCTCGATGGCCAGCCACCGCGGCAGCATGAGGGTGGCCGATCGCTCCTCGCCACTACCACCACTACCATCATCAGCACCACTGCTGGTGTCGCTGCTACTGCTGCTGTTAGTTCACACGAGCGCCGGCCTCGACATACGTGAGTATATAACATAATGAGCATGTCGCGATCTCGACCGCCGATTTACTTACCTGTGTATTATATGGAAGGGGAGCAAAGCAACGGAGTGTAGCACTGCTCTGGCTTTTAGCTTTTTCCACTTTTGCTCGGTCATCGCGTCGCCGATACATTTATGCGAGGGTCGGTGCGACATTGATAAGGCGATAGGAGCGGGATCCCACAATAATGTGGCCACGAGTGTATTGAATAAATTAGGGCTCGGCAAAAAGCAACTCATTGAATAATCGTATTAGGGGAGAGCCAAGAAAAAAAGATAGAAATATTATTTGATTATCGTTTCATGAGACCACTCTATTACGGGATACATCTCTGATATTTTCAGCTGTGAGTCCGTCGTCGGGATAATAAGATTTCACGTGATGGTGAGTACTATAGCATATGAGAAGATTCGATTTTGAATTTTATATTTAGAATTTAGGATGAATTTTGATCCTTTTCTATTTGTAAATGGCTTTCCGTTGTTGGGGTAGGTAGATTTTACAGAGTAACCTCATCATATTTAAGGCATCGACTTATTCGATCATCTATTGCATCCATGTAGAGCGAACTAAAAAAAAAAAGTAAGGCTAAGCTACATGTATATCGAGTAATACCTTCATTCTGCTCTGACCCCGCGATAATACGGGATTGGAAAATTTTACATTCAAATCCTTAAGAGTAGCCAATTGTCAACGCCACAATTACATCATAATTACATGTGAAGTATGGGAATAGATTATCACCAACATACATTGAATTATTCGTATGCATCGGCTAATTTAATAGCAAGGCCAAACCGAACGACGAAAATATGATTTAGATCTCCCGCCCTTCTTACTATACTCCCCTGACTCTGACGCGATCAGTCCTGGGGCGATAATGACATTACAGGTTCGGCACAACCTCCTAATATGAATTTTTTATATGACATTAGCTGCCGACCCTTGTCTGGGCTATTCTGAAAATATGTTTCAGTGAAAATCTCAAGTAAGAACCATATAGCAGAGGGATTTATCGCATTGTAGCTCTCTCGGCTTCAGAAAATACACGGTCTCTCGAGATCTGTTATCAAGCCCTCGCTCCATCGTGTACTTTAATTCTCACGCCATTGAGGCGCCGAGGAGTTTTTTATTTTTCTCTGATGAGTTGAATATACATACAAACAAACGAGGTTGGGACATGAATTTAAAGTGCTCGGCTTCGTGGTTGTGGTGTGGTATTGTTATTAGCATTGTATGGAGCTTTTTTACTTCCACTGTGCTTGTCAGAAATATAAAAGATTGAAAAGGCTTTCCTGGTAATGACTTATTCGGCAATCGATTGAACAGAGATTAGGCTGACGTTGATTACAGTAGTGCGATTAACGTTTTTTATGATTGAATGACACTACAAATAGTAAAGAAAAAAAAATATTTCATGTGATGTAGGTCAAAATATTCTTTTCACAAATTTTTTTCTCTTTTGTTTTTGAAAAACTTTTGGCTGAAATGGTGGTTTTTTAAGCAACCGTTCTTGAATTTTATCTCGATTTAATAACAAACATATTTTTTTTAGTAGATTTTTAATTTTTTTCAAATTTTCCTGCGATTCATTTATTAGTGTATGTTAGCATGAAGTTTAATGAGAAAATTATTTTAGTTTTTAATAAAAATATTTTATGCAAAATTTATGTTTAATAAACCAAAGATGGTTATTTGATATGCTTTTATCCAACTTGCTGTTATGTCTGTCACTAGCAGGAAAAAATTACAAAATTTTAATATACATCAGATTATGCTATTCATATTTCTCGTGTCAATGCTCGTCTTAACTCACTAGTCTGTTTCGACTTAAAATTTTGTAGACGATGGACTCTTTCGGATTAAAATTTAAGTACGATGTGAACCTTTTAGTTCTACCAATGATTAATATATTACACAAATGGAGACAAAAAAAAATTATACTAGATCGCCGGTATTTTTACCATTGTCTAAGTTTTTGATACACTGCATACCGCAGTACAAAATGAAAAAAAAAAAACAACGACGTCATAGCAATAAATCAGTTGGTCCATGTCGATTCGACCAGTTATTGTTTCATTTCCTGAAAAGCTTTTTAATTACAGATTTGCTTCATCGAAAAATAACGAAGAAAAACAAAAAAACAGAGAACAAATAGCCTAAACAATACAGATGTCTCATACGATCTGATTTCTGGTTCTTGATAGCAGATGGAAAAAAAATGAGCAAGGCTTCGAGTGGTTCTTTTTTATATCTCTCTACCACCAACGTTAGGTCGGAAACAAAAGAAACTAATAGAGATACAGAAAAAAAAGGACGAATAATCTTTCCGGTAACATAAGAAGGACAATAGAGAACACATGAGCTGGCGGGGCTAGATTAATTATTGATCAAACAAGCACACGAAGATTGAGCGAGAGAAGAAAAGAAAGAACAATAAAAATCGAAACTACCTGTGCCTTCCATAGTATTATATACGTATCAATTCAATCTCTTGTCCCCTAGCCCTGAGTTGTCTTGTGCATTTTAGGGGACAGCAGGGTATCAAAAAATACGCATTGGAACACACACCTGTCCCAGTCGAACTCTGCTCACTCTCCATGCAACTAAGCATCTAGTTAGCTCCAAAAAATTAGTTTTTTAAAGTTGGAGGTAATAGAAATCTGCACCTACTTGACATTTCCTTGCGTTTCGACTTAACATTGCAGTTCCACTATGTCATTATATTAATTAGATTATATTGTACAATTTGTTAAGAGTTGGTCATAAGTAAGACAATGAAACAAATTCACTAGAACTTCGTTTGGAGCAATGTTTTGTTGACTCACGTCAACGTCATCAGGTTTACTATATTAGAAAAGAGAAAAAATTACAGAGAAATTACGCTAATTAGTGACCAGAACACAGTAAAACTGAACATATGAACTAAAAAATTATATAATTACACATCAAAGATTTTTAACATCAATCGAATTTAAAATACAAATATACTTAAAATGTCGGAACAAAACACGATTCTACTGGATAAACTTTTTTTCTCTCATACCTTTTATAAATAATATGTAAATTTCAACATTATATCCTCTTATATCACTGGCTAAACATCATATAATCGAGTTTTTCTCGTTACGCGCAATAATTATTCAATTTTATCTTGAGCACGTACTCGAACGTAATAAGTTTATTCTTATGTTTCCGATATTCTCGCAAGCTCTGAGTGTGCAAACCACTCGAGACCCCCTTCATTCGACTTTTTTTCTTTCAAGTCCCTGACGCATATCTGCGATCTTCAAACTTTTTTTTTATTTTAATTTCAAGTCCCTCATACAAAGCTTCGGAACGAAGAAGTAGATACGTACCGTTAAATTCCCAGCATCAGTACTATAGTTAGTACATGTATAGTATATTTATTATATTATTCATAATTCATAAATCCTATCTTTAAAGAACGAACTACAGTGAGTGAAGCCAAGATGAAACGATTCTGATTGGTTGGTTCGATGAGAATAATGTGATACTATTGGTAGGCACCAACAGGTTTGTTCACATGTTATTGGTTATGAGTATAGCGCGCTCAGGTTTCTCTAGTATTTGTTAAAATAAAAAACTTATTGAGCTTGCGAAGTCTCTTCAAGATTCGCTGTAAAAACACAGTATTTTTATTACGTTTTTCGTGTCGGAAATAAAATGAGAGGATGAGAAATAAGTGAGTAAAAATGAAGTTCAGGAAGAAGGACTTGTATTTCTTTTTTCGGAGTGTAATTTTTTCCGACTGACTTTCATAAGCTTGTCGCAACGGGTGGATGTCGGAGGGGCCAACCTCCTCCGCGCCCAGGCCTGGCTTGTCGCGCAAATTGTCCCGGTAAATCAGGTTTTCCTTCAATTTTAAATAATAACGGGAGCAGGAAGAAACGCGCCTGAGCACTTGCTGCTGCAAAATTTGAGCTTCTTCCCGTGAGCTCGTTCTCGTTATTTTCCTTCAAACTTTCAACGATTTTACCGCGTGAGGACGCGTGCCTGGATTTTCCCCTGTTGTAAAAACACCGGATTTCATTGTTGTGGTTTTTGTTACAGCTGCTGTCGACGGAAATTGACCAGCTTTATATAAACTTTATTAAATGTTGGACGAATGATGCAATATGATTGTCGAATAATAAGAAGCTTGTCAAGGAATTGTGACTTTTTTAGAAAGTATCTTCGATATAATATTTAATTATTCATATGCATGTATACAAGTGCGTGGGCGTTTGAATGAAGCATTGCTCAAAAGCCTTGGTCGAGCATAAAAGCTGGTATCAATAGTATGTTGGTGCACTCGGCGGGAATGACCGCAAATTCTCATCATTAGAGCTAATTACGCGGAATTCCAA
>JAPYYV010009625.1:0-11821 GCA_030522625.1 Copidosoma aretas | reverse complement strand
TGTTTCAAGTCTTTAAGTCAATTTTTGAGATGGACAGAGGGGGGGTCCGCTTGACAGAGAATGCCCCATATGCATTTTTCTATTGAATTATTTGGGATGTAAATTGTTACTTACGAGTTTTTGGGGTAGCTGATGATAAGTCTAAGGTTAGTTTTCGAAAATTTTCAAATTTAAAATGGCAGATTCAATATGGCGATAACAAAATTTTACTAAAAAAAATCATATCCATTTCCAAATCATCACTAAGATTCCCTTGGGATTGCTGGTGATGAATCTTAGGTTAATTTTCCAAAATTTTTAAATTCAAGGTGACTGATCCAATATGGTGATAATATTATTTGAAAAAAAAACAGCATATCCCACTTCAAATTATTACTGGGGGGCTTACAAAGTTGCTGTTGACGAGTCGGAGGTTAGTTTTGGGAAATTTTAAAATTTTAAAATCCATCGCCATATTGGATCCGCCATTTTGAATTTAAAAATTTTGGAAAACTGACCGCAGATTCGTTACCAGCAACTTTAAAACCCCTTCCGAGTATACATTTTTAGAGCCCTTCGCCTCTTTTTTTTATTGATAACTTGCACATTTAAAAAACTGTAATAATAATATAATTATTTTGAAGGATTAAAAATCCATAAATAAATGAAAAAAAAATCTTAATCTACCAATTTGAATCCGCCATATTTGATTTGAAAATTTCAATATTGTGACCTCAGATTCATATTCAGCGACCCCGAAAACCCCCGAGTATACAGTTTTAGAGCCATTTGCCTCGTTTTCTTGAAAATCTGAAACCGTCATTTTAAATCCGCTATCTTGAATTTGAAAATTTTAATATTCTGACTTTGCATCCGTACTCAGTGACCCCAAACACCCCAGAATAAAAATTTTCAAGTGAATTCATGGAAAAAATGAATGTGTGCCGCCTGTTTTGCACGAAAAATCGCAAAAATGGAATTTTTAGGTTAGAGCGGTCACTAGAACTAAAAAAAAAAACACCCAGAGTGGCACGCCTCCTTTTTTTTTTGACCAAACAATAAATCGAGGGGGTAAGAAGTAGAAAAAAAAAAAAAATTTCTGAAGGACCACTCTAATATATACATATATATATATATACATATATCTCCCTATATTATGTAGTTGATTCGTGTGGGTCGTAAATAATGGCCCCCGATGCCCACTACACTTTTTTTACATGCTCAAAAATAAAGTAAAAATAAGGTAAAAATATGCGAATTTTAAATAATTTGCTATAGTAAGTCTGACCCGCCACGCCCCCCTCTATTCTCCACACTCCCATGACCATTATTTTTGTTAGGTTGATAGCAGCTGAAATCGCTCATTCAAAGCCACTCGGGATTGTCTGTTTTGCCCCAACGTCCAATTTGGCTATTAGACAGAGGCACAACAATAAAACGTGACCATTAGTAATACAACTGACTAAACAGATAACGGAACAACCGTACACTCGAGCACAATACAAAATATAATTAAAATATAACACCTACAACCAAATAACCAAATGGACTTGCCCGCTTACACTGTTTATTAACAGATTATTTATTTACTAAGAGTGTACGCAGAGAAGTATATTAAGTTTTAGACTAAAGAGCATGAAATAATACCCTATATTATACCCTAATATCACCCAATATAATGAATATGGACAAGGTTGGCTAGATAGCACATACTTCTGTTAACACAGAAAAATAATAACATTTTATGACGGCTGATCTCTCTATTTGAAAAAAAGAAGAAATTTGTCCTAATAAAATGTTCCACTACTACGTCAAGAATAACTAAGTTGGCTCTTCTAAGCCAGGAAATAAAAAAGGTTAACGTCAGTTATAACGCTGATTAAACACATACTAAAAGACGCATAAAATTCAGCAAAATTCGGAATACAAATAAAATAAAAAACAAGCACCTAAGTCTAAACAACCAGATAGAATCATCTGCTTAAACTGTTTATTAATTATCAATTTATTCAGTAATTAATAATTTAAGCAGTAATCTAGTGTGTTTCGGGAGAACGTACATAGTATAATCATACATCATTACAATAATTCGACAGATCAGTCAGAAAGTTTCTGTCTACATAGTTTATTAATGTCTTGCTTTTCCTTTATAGTTATTCCGAATTTTCTATTTAATACCAATTACTATGAAAATGTCTGAAAAATTTATAATTTACACTATCTATAAAAATTTATCATGTATGTAAATGACTTTATCAATGTCTATTTCATTTAGTCTACTATTATCGTTACTGAATTAGTTATTTCAAATTTTTCAACATTTACAATTTCTTAACGAAACTGAATTTTGAATTTCTAAAAAACCGTTTTTAAAAAAAAGTAGACGCCTGAGCTTGTTTATACCATCCGTGTACCGTATCGACTTAAATAAGAGCTATCTCTGTGAGTAATCTGTTCATATCTTCCTTCTATATTGCAGTTCGTATCCAACTTTCAATTAAAATATTCACTTGCGCTTTTTTTATAAATTTTTTTAACTAATTTTTTATATAAATTAATGAACTATACAACAATTATTTAAATAAGATATCTGAAACTTTGCAAAAGTTAGTTAGAATAAATAAGAATAAAGTACATTCGATATTAACAACCTATTCCAGGACTGGGGCAGAGCAACCGATTCATGCAGATGGTACTAAAAAAAAAGGTGCTTGGAAACCGTTATTGTGCTGAAATCTAGCAAACTATATCCAAACAGTAATTAGGAAACGTTCATAAAACACGTGGCACGAAGTGAATGGAGGGGGCTTCTAACCAAATGCTAGGTAATAACCACTTGTGGGAAGGGTATGTTAAAAAAATAGCACTTGGTTCTTATATGCATTAAAAGCATTAAAAAATTCTTACAGACACCAAAAAAAATCAGACAGAGGAATATGATTCTATATTGATAAATAATTTCCATGATTAGCTCATTTTACCATTTGCAATTAAAGATGGCTTTGAATCTGAAATATATTTTATTTTAGAAAAAATTATATTTTTTTGCAAAACAAACCACGTGCCATTTGGAGGAGGGGGTTGGAAAAAACCTGAGGTACACCACATGGAAGTAGTTGGGGGGTTTAGAAACACTTAAAATACAGCTTTGTGGTTTATAAACGTTCACTAAGCTAAGATCTCCCAATTGGATGCCATGTCTTTTCGCTACAAAATATTATTATCAATATTCTACGGTGTATTTGTCATTATTCCATTTTTATCTATCTTATTCACTGGAACACTTACTGTATTATAGTAAAAATTCTAAGCTTTCAGATGGTACCTCGCATGCTACAGATGAAAATAGAAACGTAACAAATAGACTGTAAAATATTGATGAATTGGTAGTATTAGACAAGTAGTTGCAGGAAATCATGTTTTTTTGTTCAATTGCAATGCACACATTTTGAACATTTTGCAATTACAATGCAAGTATTTACAAATAAATTGTATTTTTTTAAGTAGTAGTAATGATGTTATCATATAGATAATATACAGTTGATATTTTATTACTCAACACATTCTTTATTTATTCTAACAAAAAAAAATTCAGCGATTATACGTAATATACATGATAGCAGGTACTGTTCGTTTAACAAAAATATACAAATATGTATGATGGTACTAACACATAGCGAATAATCCACAGCAATGTATCGATGGTGATGTAGGTATATTTCAAATTACGATGTGTTAGTTTAGAAACTAAAAAACCTTCTGAAAATTGGAACAAACATTTAAAAAAATAAGAAAAATATTGTGTATAATAATTCGACATAGAAACAATACAAAGAGTCATAAGCAGTTGACAAATTACTCCTTCAAAAAAATAGTGCTTCAAACATAATATACTTCTGTTTAAAGTCTTGGTTTTAAAAACAATGTTAACAATAATTTTTTTTTTTTTTAAAGATATTTCCGCAACAATTGGTCGCGCAGTAACTTTTTTTTTTTTTAAATTTGCAGAAAAAATTTCGTAATACATTGAAATATAGGCAATTGTCTAATTGTGATAGAACTAAGAGATAACAAATATGCAATTAAGCTCTAATTCGTTATCATTGCAAAATGTTAGTTTAATACAATATGATCATAAATTGTATGACTAAATAATGGAGCATACGATTATGTTGGTATGTAAAATTAAATCCAGTAATATACGATCCTCAAAGAAATTTTCGAACAAATTGAAACTTTAAAGTTTTATAAGTTGCAAATTTCGTTGTTCGTGAACTATTCAGCGGATCAAGTAATGTTTATGACTTTTACTTTAATTTTACTTACGACTTATTCATAACGTAAGCTATGTTTTGATGAACGTCAAGTAGTAATCAGTGAGTCTACAGTTTGTACTATAACTATATCGTTGTCTGTCAAGCGTGGCTAACCCGATGGCAACATCTTTATTTGCTTGGCATTTACGCATTTCTTGACCCTCCACTCGAGAAATTTGTGGAGATGTGGTCTAAGTATTGCTCTTTCGACTCGTGTTAATTTAATTTATTTAATCTGTGGCGAATTGAAAAGAAACGACAAAACATAAAAAATAAATATTTCATCACAAAAAAAGGTTTTTGAGCAGATAATAGTAGCACCACCATAAAGAGCAGGTCAAAATATATCGATTTTTATTTTTAAATATTTTTTTAGATTTTTCTAATACGTACAAGAGAGTTAAACACAGTCTGCTAGAGCAAAAAATGCTCCTCACGCGCGAGGTGGCCCGATCTCGCTGGACGCGCTTATATACGGAAGATGCAGGCGAACAAGGTATGCATAGATTTAGGAATTAGAAAGAAAAGTGAAAGGGGAAAAAATTGATCTAGATTTACAAATATCATGTTCGGTTTAAATGCAAACGTGCTAGAATAGATATGACAAATGGAGGCACGGAGGGTTAGCAATAGGCAAAAGAAAAAAATAATAAATTTACTTTTTGCACACAAAAGAAATAGACAAAAGCAGGTGGCCTTCCTTATGACTAATCGAAAAATTAACGGACTTAATCTATAAAAATGATACAAAATAGGCAAAGAAGTTAAAGTATATGAGAAAAAAGGGGATTAAAAAACGATAGCATTTATCAAAAAAGTTACGAAGCAAAATAAATTTTACAAAATCAAAGATAATTTTACAAAGGAACGGAATACTTTGGTCAATCAGAAAATAGAATTCAACTATATGGAAAATGATCTTTGTATAATCTGTAAAATGTTAAAAAAAAGAAAAAAGTAAAGAGAGAAAAATAAGCCAAAAAAAAAAAAAGATACACGTGAGTTCAGAAGTTTTGAAGTGATGCACTATAAGAAAAAAAATTATAAATCACACATTGCCAAGTAGAAAGGAAAAAAAAAACAACAATTAAAACATAATTATTGTCAGCTAGAAATATAGGATTAAAGGATAATGTAGAGATAAGCAGGAGGAAGATGATTCATGTGAAAATATAGGATATTCATGTAGGTAATAAAGGCACGACACTTAAAATTAAAAGTTTAGAAATATGTTATGAGTCATAAATTATAATATTATGTAAATGTAAGAAGAAATTATAACAATATTTTGTATGTTTAATCAATTAAACAAGTTACTTTATTAAGAATAATATTAGTACTAATATAAGAGGCTCAGGAATATTAATTGTTATGAAACATACAAAGAGAATGTAGAAGTACATAAAAATCTATATGACATGAAAAAAAAATGATAAAAAAATTTTCGTTTACAAAAATTAAGAAAGAATATCAAAATAATATCTTATCATAAACTTATATCCATAATTGATTCTTAAATAACCAAAGATAACAAGCAAAGGCTTATAGCTAGTTCTGTAATAATAATGATTGCGTAAATCTTGTATACATATACATACGAATCAATATTAACCATAAATACCAATTGAAGTCATTCTCAGTATTAAATTATTAACAATTATTCAAGAAATTAGTAATCTTATATCATGTATTGACTATTTATGTTCAAATTTTTAGCGAAGTTTTATGAGATCGCTTTGGTTATCCATGTTTGTACGCAGATATGTGGGTTAGTAAATAAACTTTAACTAGCAGGGAGTGTGGCTAACAGCTGCGTGTGTAAGTGTGCTTGTACTTTCTACCGAGACATTAGGTGAGAAAAAAAAGGGACACAATATACAGTAAAAATATAATACACACAGCGAATACTTTTTCATACTGGGCTTATTATATGTACTTGAACCACAAATAAGAAATGCACATATGTATAGGTAGACTATATATTTTATTAAACTTCGAATAATCCATACATTAAAGACCTTTCATTTAATTTTTTGTACCAAGTACAATGATAATATGAACACTAGCCAAGCGTTCGACCGCAAGTTACAGAAAAACACAGGCGGTGAATGGCCAGACTGTATACAAATATTGGCCATTAGGGATGACTCTAATAATAATAAAAGTGTGGGTATCGTGTTGTGCGACACGTTGCAGGCTACAGTGGCAGAGGACAAGAAGAAAAATGTACACACCGGAAGGAAAGAGGGCGAGAACTTTTACCGTGAATGCTGGAATTTGCTGCTAAATATTAATATCGCCCTCGTGGACGGGCTTCAGGTATGCAGTATAAAGTTGACGGAGGCTCCCAGAATGTAGGCGTCGCACAGTGGTCCAGAAAGTCCAAAAATGTCTCAAAACCTCTGCTTCAACACATTTTTCACTTAATTTAGACATATTTGGGCTTATTTTGTTCCTTGGATTATAACCTACAAGGATCAAATTCCCTCACATCTGTGACGACACACCATATATATGTAACTGAGGTATATATATATATAGCGTACCAGTAATTCGAAAAATACAAGCACTTAAATCGAATATTTAACCTCTTTTTGACATTTAATTGAGCCTAATTTTTAAACATGTCTTCGGTGCATGAGACTTAGTAAGAATGCGTGTGAAAAATTGAGAAAAATACAATATGGCGGCCAAACAATATAATGGTCTGCATATTTCTCTTCAAACGTATCAATATGGGTACTTATAAGGGTATCAACTAAGAGGAAAATACCTGCAAGTTACAGTTAAGTATATGCGGTAAATGGAAATTTAATATGGCGGTACAAACAAAATGGCGGAAAACCCTTTTTCTTACAACCCCACTGATATGGGTATGAGATCAAAGGAAATGGCAAATAGAAAGCACTAAAGTAGGTAAATAAATTTAAAATTTAATATGGCGGTGCAAAAAAAATGGCGGACAACGCTTTTTCTTGCTACCACATTGATATATGTATCAAATCAAAGGAAATTACGAATAGAAAACGTTGAAAAAGGTTGATAAATTAAAAATTATTGTGGCGGTATAGACAAAATGGCGGATGATATTTTCCCCTTACACTTACTATTGATAAAATATAATCACAAGTGAATGCAGTTAACTATGTAATATAACTAGTAATTTATTGTAGCAACCAAAACAGGATGGCGGACTATCTTTATTCTTATACCTCTGTAGATATAGTTATTGTAGCTGTTCCATGAGTGCAATAAAACGCTACCAATAACTTCACAAAAAATAATATTTCTCTCAATTGATCATATAATTTTATGGATATGTATGCATACAGATTTATGAACATGTTCAATAGCATACGTTCGTTAACAGATTTTTGGAAAATTTTTTTAACGATAAAAATTATGTGTAAGTCTGATACGCAGACCATTACCCTTTACAACCTATATACTAAAGCTTAAACATTATTCATAAATACAAACTTTTTAGTAATAATTTGGTAATTCTAGTACTATACGCTCATAAAAAGAATAATCTTTCTTACACTTTTTACTTAACAACAATTTTTGCAATATAATTCTCTATTCAGACCTTCTAATTGTATGTTTTTTATGTTCATTTTATAGAAATTTGGGCAGTTTTTTTACGTATCTCCACTGTCTGATACATCAGTGTCTTTTTCAGACGACTTATTACTTTCAGCTTCTACCAATAGTTCTGTTCCATTTTCAACTGACGAGTTACTTGTTAATTTTTAGGTCAAACAAATAGAGTTACGACCTCATCATTACCTGCAATTGAAAGGATAGCCGTACTTATTAGATATTTTTTGGTATTACTAAAAATTGTTTGCCATAATAGGACTGCTTTTTAGCTACAAATTTGAAGTTGCACTAAAGCAAAAAATAACTGATTATCCGAGTAGCCACAGATATATAATATAAGATTCCAAAGAAAGCGTTCGACCTGACATTATAAACAGACTTACAATTATGCTAAAATATTTAACTAATTTCAAATTATTGCATTAAATAAAAAGGTCATTAAGGAGCTCCTACAGAGAGTACACGATTTCGAAAATTGAAGAAACCTGGCGTAAATCAAAATTTATTGTCATTTAGGGTTATTGAAAAGAGTTAAATTTGGAATTATTTAAAATTTATATCTGATGTATAACGCCTTTTTCAAAATTTCACAAGAGATCTTTTTTTTTTTACATCGTTTGGATTTACAGAAAATACATTTAATTGGAAAGAAAAACTGAAAGATGTGTTTGTTTACCAAGAAATCGTTAAAGGAGTCTTACATGTTAAAAGAGACTTTATTTTATAATAATTAATAAAGTTTTCTCAAGAGATTCATCAACCAAAAAACACTATAGAACAAGAGACTGATACTTAATATATTGAAAAGAAATATTTTCATAATTTTGCACAATTACAAAGGTTCATACTGTTGTCATTTGAAAAAATGACTTAAAACATGGAGACCTCTCTATTTATCGTTTGATCTTAATTTTTTTAATCTTATTTTGTTCCTTGACCGATTGCTTACAACTTTACTGATTGAAATTTATAAAATATAACATGTGAAAAATATTACTTAACACGTTTTAAACTTAAAATTATTAAAAAACATTATTCTGAACACAATTCTTTTTTCGAGGGCATTATTAAAATTCATCGACGAAAACTGGAGGTTGGCAGGCACTGTGGTCTAAATCGTACTATAATATATTTCTATCCCTATTCAAATTAAAATTCATGTAAAAAACTTGTCACAAGGAATGAATTTAGAAGAATATCGGTTTGTGGATTTTTAGTCGGTATTGAGATGGTATTGACAATGATAGATAGAAAGGCGAGTAATCAAATTATGTTTGTACAACAAAAAGTATTGTTTTCATGAATAATAGTGCGTTTTATTATTTGACTATAATAATTCGATTAAAATGTTTATCCTAACTCTTGCATTGGTTTTCTGTGCATATCTTTTATACGATTTTCTATTTACAGTCTTATGAATGGTAAGCTAAGATTCTCCAATATTTTATACATATCTTCTAATTAACAGGGATACAATATATTCATTTTTGTATCAAGAAATATATTTTCATTTATTTTCATATGCATGTCGTAACATTTATCTTTTAATCTTGGGGTAGATATCTTTATGTCTTTGTATATAGTTTCTAATAAAAAATGAGTAAATCTGTTTAATAATAGCCACTCACATAACATTGAATAAAAAAATATTATTTCTGATTCCATTGATATTTTATACTTCACGTTCCAGCTTAGGTTTACTGTTATTATAATTAAGCCCATCACCAACCTCACATATGCATGCAACCTTCTGTATCTTATAATCAGGTTCCTGTGACAGTTATTCTTGTATTACTGTTACTTATTTTTAAAACTTTTTCCCAAGTTTCGATATCTCAGTCTACTGAAATATATATTTATTGTTTAACACATAGGTTTATTGAGTCTTTATTACAACATGTTTTACCTCTGTGTCCGTGAGTTTTCTGTCATGGCAAACTTATAATCCATTTGTGACTAAAAGTGCATCTCAATATAATATTGTCTCAATGTTGCTTATTCCAATATTGTGCTTGCCACGTAAGCTATTATTGTATCTCTTTCTGTTCGATATGATGATAAATAGTGTTAAAAAAACTCTGCAATTTCAAGAATAGTATATGATAAGCTTAACAACTTGTTTATAGTATGAACACAAAAAAATTTATAGATATTTCATAGCTATAGAAAATATGATACTTTTATATTATTTAGAGATGTAATAGGTATCTAAACAAAGTAATAATTAAAAGATTTAATATATCAGGTTTGCGACGCTTTAAATGATACCTCGAGCCAAAGATGTTTCGTATGTAAGGAAACGATATCTAGCCTAAACGACATTGAAAGAATGTCTATGGTCATTGTTGATCCAAAAGCTTGGAAGTACGGATTTTTAGTTTTACATGCTTGTATTCGACTAATGGAATTAGTTCTTTATACATCGTACCGGCTAGACCTAAGAGTGTGGGCTGTAAGTTATGAATACATTTTTAAACTAAGTAGTACAGTCGACATGTTAGCGCCTGAGTCGCATTATATTGTGTCATCGTATTATTAACTATTGTTTCGTTATGAATTCGAAGAATCTATTGCAATAATCAGTAATAATAAGAACTTATAAATCCAAAAAATTTTTAGTAATAGCAAAAACAATAAATTATTCATAAAAAATGTATTATATCAGTTAAATTATTCAAGAAAATCCATTGAGATACTACATATTCGAAAAGTTGTATATTGAACTTAAATATGTGGCTGTTATTTTTTGATTAATATCCGACTAGGAAGCCTTTGTTTCATTATTTTAATGGATATGCAAGAAAAATATGTGTGTATTGTTTTAACAATCATAACTTATAAATAATGTGTAATTTCTAATTCCAAAACTGTTTTAATAACATTGCATGAATTTTACTAATGCAATTGCAATACAATATGCATAAAAAAATATTTAATAAGTTTCAATTTTTATGAAATTGCGATTCCAAAAAAGTGTGTTCTTGTAAAACATACCTGTCTATTCTGAAAACCATGCGGTATTACGACATGGTTAGACATATACTATACTGTGTGGTTGTATCTCGTAAGCCACGTAGTTTTGCTACCAATAACTACACAGTTATTCAAAACTATGTGGGTTTTCTAACATTAGGTTTTTGGACCAAATTATTATAAAAAATCGTGTAGTGTTTTGTAAAAAAATCCAGAGATGAAATCACTTGGGTTTCTTTCATCTTAAGAAAAAATGGCCGATGAAAAAATTTCTCGCAAAATTCTTGCAAAAAATCTTGCAGGATTTCTTGCATCGCAAAGTTTATGCAATAGGTGATGCAAAAGATCATGCAAAACCTAATGCAATAAAACATGCAACTTTGTATGCAAAATTTCTTGCAAAAAATCCTGCAAGAAATCATGCAATTTTTTTTACATAAAAATTATTCATGAAAACTTTGGTAAGGGTATACTTGTAGATGCCCCGACCCAAGGTGCGGGGAACACAAACAGTGGCAACACAGCCCAAAAATGTTTAATAATATCGATATCGTGGCACAAGTAACAGGTATGAAATATTTCAAACATATTAAAGGAATATCATAAATTTAAAATATTTTTATCGCTAGCAATGCAACACTTTGCAGGATTCAACCTCGAACTTTTAAGTGGTACAAAATGCCGCCATCACTGTACGTCATTTTAATCCTTAGACATCAAATAATGGACTCTTCATTGCTACCCATAGAAATGCTGTCTGAGGAGGCACAAGAATCTAACCACAAATACGTTAAATGTTTTCGTGAAAAATTTTCAAGAAAACATTCCAGCTAATATATGTGTACAAATGTTTTTTTTTTCATTATACAGCTGTTTATGAGTGCAATGCCCAATTTGCTCTGCATTGCTGTGTTGATATAAATTTACGTTGTTTACCCAGGAAAAAAAAT
>JAPYYV010009624.1:0-26645 GCA_030522625.1 Copidosoma aretas | reverse complement strand
AGTCTGCTAGAACCATAATGTCATTCAAATAAACCAAACAAATATCATACAACAATCCTTCGAGTATCTCTTCCATAAGTCGTTCAAAGGTTGCTGGTGCATTACATAAACCAAATAGCATGACTTTAAACTGCCACAATCCTTTTCCAACAGAGAAAGCTGCGATTTCTCCATCTTTGTTCCTGATTTTCACTTGCCAGTAGCCGCTCTTCAAATCCAATGTAGAGAACCACGATTTTCCTGATAATTTATCCAAAATATCGTCAGATCTGGGTAAAGGATATGAATCCTTAATCGTTGCCGCATTTACTTTTCGGAAATCGACACGAAATCTTGTGGAGCCTTATTTCTTATTTTTAATTACCACTGGAGAACACCAGGAACTTGAAGATTTTTCTATAACTCCTTGCTTCTCTATTTCTATAATTAAATCATCAACTTCCTCTTGTTTGTAAATATGGACTCTTCTCAATGGTTGTTTTATTGGTCGTGCTCCTTCTTCCAAGTGTATTTCATGTTTGACTAAATCGTATTTCCCTACGACATTGGCATCTTCAAAAATATCTTGATACTTTGTTATTAAATCGGCAAATTTTGTTTTCTGGTCATTGTCTAATTCTTCCGAATTTTTCTTAAAAATATCTTGCAAATTATCTGGAATTATATCCTGTATGTCTACAGTCCGTCGAATGGGTACATTTTCTTTATCATTTGAATCCATCTCATTAAAAAAACCTTATGAATTTTCTTTGTTAAACCTATCTTATAAAGGAAATCACACCCGAGGATACAATTATCAACTATATCCTCCACAAATGCAACTATTTCTACTTTGCGTTTTCCCAAAACCACAAATGCTTGAACCCTAAACTTTATAGGAACGTCCTAGCCTGTTGGATATTTCAGTAATTTAGAATTAATGGGAATTTTATTGTCCACTGAATTTACAATTTTCGAATTCAAAATCGTTACATCAGATCCAGAATCTAAAATAAAATTACAAACGTTGTTATTTAATAAACCTAAAAAAAGTAATTTACTTTCATTTCCATTCATTCTTCTGCTATTCAAGATTGAACCTAAAGGAGCCGATTCATCTATTGTTGAACTTGCTCCTGAAAGTTCAACAAAATCTAGTTTCCCTATTTTTTAAACATCTGTGTTTGAGGGCAATTAAACTTTACGTGACCCTTCTTCCCACAATTTCAGCATTCAACATTAGCGGAGTTCCAAGGTCTTCTCTCTTGACTTGCTCATTGATGAAAGTTCAACTGTCTGTCCCTGCATACTCCGGCAACATTGCTCTGGTAAAGTTTCCTATTTCCGTCGAAGATCGCTTTAACCTCAATTGCTCTTTGAAGAGCAACCCTTAACGATTCAATCCTTTTTAATTAAAGTACTTCTCGTACTGAGTTATGAGCAAGCCCAATAATGAATTGTGAAAATGCAATTTTATCTTCAGTAGCAAGCGGGCATTCGGAATAAACTACTGAAACTAATTTCTGCAAATCAGCAGCAAAACTTGGAATATCTTCATTTGGGCCTTGTTTCCTATTTTGTAATTGAGAATAACATGTCGCAGCCAAATATTTTTCTCCAGAACGCATTTCAAGTTTCGAGGTTAAACCTAACAATCCTTCCGACTCTGAAAAATTATCAAGCACTGATCTAGCCTTTCCACGTAAACAAGAAATCAGAGTAACCATTTTTCTATTCTCATCCCATCTATTCAGTTTAGCAATAAGTTTAAACTGATTGAAAAATCTCCAAACGAATAACTACCATCATAAACATCGACTTGAACAATAGAAGGAGCCAACGAACTTGTCATTAACCCATATAAAACCGACTGTACAACAGATGTGTTACAAACAGGAAATGGATGCGGTAGTTGTGATGGTTGTGTTGATTGTGATGCTTGTGTTGGTTGTGATTTTTGTGGTGATAGTGATTGTGATTGTTGTAGTGGTAGTGGTGGTAAAAGATTTTCGGTGAAACTCATCTAGTTTATGCCATGAGGTTGTTGATCGTGTAACGCTGTATTTTGTTGAGCCTTCTTCTCGTTCAGAAGAGAGTCCCGCTCCGCCAAAACCGCGTTCCGCTCAGTTTGTAGGTTTAAGATTATGTCCCGAGCATCACCGAGAGTTGACTGCAACCGCTAAAGTGTCCTCTCATGAACCTCCTGTTGTTTACGCAGCGTGTCCTCCGTTTCTTTCTTCGCGTCGTCCAACTGAACCTGAAAATCGTCACAATATCTCTGCAGTTCAGCCAGTTCAGTTTTCAATTTCACTATCACTTTATCACGAGTTTTCACCACTCTCCTTAAATTTTGTAATTGACGTTCCAGATCCAAGCACTGCTGCTTAGATTCTTCCAGTTGCCGCTTCATTGTCTTCGCTTCTTGTCTTGATGTAATATCCCGGACGAGCCCCCAAAATTTTTACGATTACGAGTAACAATTAAAACCCGTTACTTTATAGAAACGAAACCAAACTTTATTGAGAGAAGCGAACAAAGTAAACAACTCGTGGTTACAAGCTCGACTGACTAATATTTTTTAACAGCAAAACAACACCTAGCAACGTATAGCAAAATTTTTGAAGCGTGGCAATTTCAAAATTCTTCGGCTTTTAAACCGTGCACCCAACAATACGTATCTACATACTACCGTTGTGAAGCAGAACCGCTTTGAGACCCCGTTTTGACGAATCAATAAAAAGCCTCCAATCTTCGTCGTTATACACATTATGCTTTAATTCATTAACTAACGTTTTCACAGTGGAACAAAAAACCAATAAATTTTCCTCCTCTTTGGAGAAGTACTTTCGGAATTCCTTTTCTCTATCAGGATAAACAGAAGCTTTTAGTATCTTTTGTTAAAAATTTTCTCTTTTTTGAACACTTAGCTCTACGTATGGGTAATTCAAAAATTTGTATAAGATTTTTTTATTTTTCTTAATCGTTAAGATAAGGACGATTGATCTTGAATGCTGGTTGACATTTATTATTCTTGTTATTATCCTCCCTTTTTTCAGTTTAATCAACTTGCATTCCTTTTACTTTGGAATGATGATCTACATCCATGGTTTCCAAAGCTATAATTTTATTTGAGACTACTATTTTTCCTGTTACTACAACTAAAGAAACGTTAGTATATAGGGTGATTCTCCCGTAACTTGCTCAGATGGCCGACGGGGCTCGTACACCCGTATACGAATAAAATTGAATAATGTATAAGTGGTATTATACGTAAAATGTTGCAAGGTTTTTTTTAGCATACAGTCCTAAATAAGATTCATGACATTCTTCAGGACAAAAATCGTAAAATAAGGGCCAAAATGTTAATTCCGACCTCTGTCCCAAACTCGATTTCGCTCACAAACGCACATCTCACGGAAAAATAAAGCTATCTTGTAAAATGTCCGCATATAAATTGTAAACAATAGGCATTGCGGATTACATCATTATCACATTTACATGAATTATCAATCGATGCGTACGAGTTTTCACTGTAAACATTTTGTCCCACGATTTGCACTAAAACCGTGGTTTGAACACAAATTGCTTAAAAAAACCAGCTATTTAGTCATGCAGTGCAACTTGAAGGTTATCGTTTCAAGAACAAACATAAAGTAAACGAAAAAACGCATCAGCGCTGTCAGATGTTCTGATCTCTTGCAAAGCCAAGCGTTTGATTTTAGGTTATTCGCGCGTACAAAAATTTCGGTCAGTTCTGACCCTCCCTGGAACCACTACTAGGTGTACTTTTTCAAGTTTGTAAACTATGTTTTCTTATGATATTCGATGGTGACGGATACTTTGTAAAAGGAAAAGTCTGTACGTTGTGTCTACGAGCTGTACGTTCACTCCAATGTTTGAAATGTCAGTTTCGACCTTGTCAACTCCAACCCCCCTAAGTCGTACTCCGTCGTTATTTCAATTTGCGGCAACGGATCATCTCCAAAAATTTTTTGCAGCATCTTTGGGCCAAAATATTAGACATGTGTCTTGGTGTTTGGACAAATTTGCCTTTTTTCGCGAGGTATATCGATATATAGTAGTGCCATCTTAATGCGAGGAACAAAATAATAATGTGTGTTACATGATCCTAAATGGGTCTAAATGAAAGCCGAATTGAAGCCCAATTAATTGAAAAAAATTTTATTGAATTCCTTGCACCAGATCAAAAGTGACAGTAGTTTTAAGCAAAATGACAAATTTTCGCTAAATATCCATAAAATTTCATTTTGAGCTATGTTTGATGCTCTCCTTGAAATCGCTGTAACTTTCGATCAAAGGCACTAAATTGAACAAATTTTTTTTAATTGACAGGGCTAGACTACAGTTTTCGTTAAAGCCGGGTTATAACACTTCAACTGTACAAACAATTTGTCCATACGCACTGGAAGTAGACATATTTAAAAAAAAATTGACTACAATTCACTAAAATGAATCGTCGAATAACTGTTGACGAATAAACTTTGTAGTGAATTCAGTTTGGATAATTTTTACAGGTGTTATTTACAATGGAAATAATATAAAGAAATTTTTTTACAACTAGCTTTTTTTCAACAAAATTTAAAACTCATTTGAGCAAGTTACGAGATAATCACCTATATAAGATTTCAGCCTCTCCGTCAACTGTGAAACCTTTTCCATCTGTCATACAAAAATAGCAGTTTCATCGATATGTGGTATTGCACTTGGTTCCTGGCTTGAGATTTTACGACAAAATTTTTTTTTATTGGAGAGACCCTAATTGAACAGATAATGGCTTCCTATATTTGGTAACATATAATTTACCGCATAAAATTTTAGTACGAACTAGATGAACATCAAACTTAAAATTTAGATTGCTTGAGCATTAATTGCTTGATCCTGTAAACAGGGCACCTCCAAGTGGGGAGGGTGGGTAACATATTTAAGTGGCAGTGTCCCTGGGTTAACAGTGTTCATGCCGTCATCACAGGTGTGAGAAATCAGTGCTTTACGATGCAGGGACACGGAACTCTAGTATCGGCGGCTGATCAAAGGGCTGAACGCGGGCCCCCAGGGATCATCATCAAGCAGACGCAGCTCTGCATTGATGTGTAACTTAGCCTATGTAGAGTACAATGTTATAAGAAACTTACAACAATTTTCAACATTTTCAACAATTTATAACTCTGAATCTGTGAGAGCTAAAAAAATTTCATCGATAACACTTTTCTAGCCAAAGGATTTAATTACAATGAGAAATACTTTTAATAAAAAATATCAAAAAATTCAAATCGTCATGACCAATTAACATTTTAAAATTAATTTTTAAGAATGGTACCCAGTTGTCTAAACTTTTTACGTTTTTTTATCGCATTCTGCATCAAACTCTCCACAGAAAACCGTTCTAAACTTAATGGAGAAACTTTAATTGATCTAAGAGAAAAATCAATCGTTTTAGCGTGACAAGTAAAAGAACGGGTTTTCGCTGATAAACTAATATATATGGCCAGTATCAAAAAAACTTCAACGTAAAAGTTGTAGATAACTAAAAGATCCACAACTTTCGTCGATACCATGTTTCGACATACCCTCAAAATTTATGAAAAATTGCAAATAATGTTGAAAATCTCCGTTTTTGGATTGTCTCAATGAAAATTGCAATTTTTTTGTAATCCTAACACTTTTATGCTAAAAAATACTTCTTCAATTCATAGAATAAATACTAGTACTATTAAAAATTAGCTGATTTGTTCAGCGTGGCTCATCACATCACGCGCTGGACAAACTTAACGCCTCATTTTCTTGTCTCAAATAGTTGAAAATTTCTAAAAATGGTATTTTTTCATTTTAGACACTATGTGAAACATCTCTAACGTATTTCTAGAAAAATTTTTTTTTTACCGATACAAAGCTTCCTCTATAAGGAAGCAAAAAATACAATGGTATTTATTAGGTCATTCTGGATAAAATTATTTATGCGATAAGTCCTTAAATTCGTCAGTGTTTTCGTAATCAATTAATATGGAATAATAAATGAAAAAAATTATCTTAGTAAATGAACAGTTAGAAATAATTTAATAATTTTATATATCATTACAGTGTATAACATTATCTATTTGAATATTTTCACAAAACTTTTTCTTTGTTTATTGAGAATTGCTTTGCTTTCAATTCTTGGGGAGAGATTGAACTCATGCAATAACAATTCATAGTGCGTTTAATCGTCACTGCTTTTTGTAAACTCTCTGACAATATTTTCTTCTTTTTGTCGTAATCTTTGTTTGTCGAGTAGCGAAACATTATATATGGCAGAGCTTTCTTTGACCAAGTAAACAGTTCTATTGGTATTCGAATAGAATTATTTACCTTTCGGGGACCGTTCTCGCAGCAAGACGTTTTACTGTTCCACCAATTTTGTTACATAGTCCTTTACCATGAGAAGTTGGAAAAAAGTGCCACTCAGCTGACAGTTCAAAACCTTGCATATGATGCGAAAGATTTATGAAATTTTTCTTATTTTTATACTTTCGACCGGCTCCATCCGAAATATATACAATCTTATCAATAAAATTTAGGTTTTTTTTTTATAAAATCAACATGTTTTTATTGCAAACCGTAAACGGCAATAGTTTAATGATGTCAGATGATGTAAACATTTGGAAATGGATAAAAAACATTCAACTTGCAATTTGTCTTCGTCCATTGTAATATATAGAAAAAGGGTGCACTGTCACTTTATCATTATTCCAACGAATACCTTGTACTGCATTTTGAATGAGAAATGCATGGTTTTTAGAAAATTCACAAATAACAAGACATTTACTTTTCATTAGTTTTTTTCTTTTCATTGAAAATTATCTTTGTTTCGTAACCAAAAGACAATGCACCAACAATTTACGTAAGAAATCGCACGAAGATTCCGAAAATCCATCTACAGTCAACGTTAACATTTGTAAAGAGGTCCTTTCACTTGTGACATACTGTTTATACTATTAGCTGTCTGCAAGTCCTTGGAGGAGGTAAATGAAGGCTATCGATTAGCCCATGGTGAGTAAAACGTGCGTTATTTCGGGACTTTTGAGGGCTCCGTGCATTGGTGACTGTGCATTTTTCAGTTTTTTAACCACTTGTATTCACCAGACATACATGAAACGGAAGTGATAATAAGCGTATGTTTCAGAGATCCTTTATTATAAACAAATTGAAGCTTAATATGTTATAGATCAATGATAGTGATCAAAATAAAGCGCTTGACATGCTAACATGATTCTTTGAAAACGTCATTCACGACATACTTGCGTTACATTACCGGCCAGCTCAGTTCATTCTGCTTCGGCACTACAAAATCAAGGTAATGTGACTGGCTTTCGTATCGTCTTTATTTCAACATTACTAAAATCTGTGTAACTTTTCGCCTTCCGATTTTGCACTACTGACAACTACGACATTCAGAGTTATTGTGGTTCTCATAGATGTCTCGTTGGGCATCGTAACAAATCTGTACACTGTACCAGTAACTTGTACTATTTGTCATCTGCAATGCATTAAGTCCTAAACAGTCTCGAAGCTACGTACTGTTCCACCGCTAGATGGCGCCAATACACTTGCATACAGCGAATACACCGTCTATTATTTTTTCCTTAAAATTTCTTTCCAATTGTTCAATAGTATTCGTTATCCCAGGCCACTCCTTGCATTTACCTTAAAAATAATTTACAAATTGTTCAGCACACACTATACGATCCAAGCCATCACGATGATTTTTAATAGACTGTTATGTCGCTCCGTCAATTAATAATTTGACATTTTCATGTATCGAACAAACGTAGACTGAGTAGATGCTACCTGCTCCTGCCAATACACAGTATTTCGGTCTGAGAGAGGCAAATTTTGAGGAAATACACGTCACATTCGAAAACTTTATCTTGAATATCTCGTAAAGTTCTTTCAAATTATTCAACAGCAATCGTTTCTGCATCTGCATTCTTTGTTTATTTCCTTTAATAGAGATGTAATTCTTTTTGGATAAATGTATTTATTCTTAATAGCAATGATAAATAATTATTCTATGAGTTGAAGAAATGTTTTTTTTTTTCATCACAAAAGTGTTAGGTTTGCAAAAAAATTTCCATTTGCATTGAGACAATTAAACAAAAGGAGATTATCGACATTGTTAGCAAGTTTTTTCAAAATTTTGAGGTTACGTCGAATAGTGGTATGTACAAACGTTGTAGATCTTTCAATTATCTACAACTTTTATATTATAACTTTTTTTGGTACGGGCCATAGATCTTATTTTATTAGCGAAAATAGTAGATTTTCTTACAAGGTGGGGAAACGGAACTTCCGCACGAACGTGTTATGACGCCTCGAGGCGAAGCCGAGAGGGCGTTACAGTCACGTTCGTGAGGGCGTTTCGTTCCTCCTCTATGTAAGAAATAGGGTTTTTTTCCATTCTTTGAGTGAAAGTTTGTAGTTCGTCAAGCCTAACCTACCCGTGGAACTACAAACTTCCGCCCAAGGGATGGAAAAATAGTAGATTTTCTTACAAGGAGGGGAAACGGAACGAGGCGAGGCCGAACTACAAACTTCCGCCCAAGGGATGGAAAAAAACCACAATTTATTCAAGAGTTGGAGGGCGTACAATCGAAACAACTATCAACTTTAGTTCAATCGTTACAAAATACAAGAAGAACATGCTCGATTGAGGTCAGAATTTTTTTTTTAATTTCAGCAATAAAAAGCAATTTTTTACGTTATTCGCTTTTTTTTGCTGTTTTTGGCGCTTTACTCCAGACACGAAGGGTGTACAAGCAAATCAAACTCCGGATTTCGATTCAGACGGTAAAAATACATAGGAAAAGGTGGGTCCAGTTTTAAGTACAGACATTTTTTTTTTTTTTTGCCTGTTTAAATCTGTAGAAAGGGTGGAATAAATATATAAACGGTTCGTTCATTAGAAAAAAAGGATAAACGAAAGAAAATCAAAAGTCAGTAGAATAGTAAGTACATGACGATTGGGAACGAAAAAGATAAAACGGAATAGCAGTATCGAGATTTAGAGTGCACGAGAAAATCTGGGAGATTTGAGGATATGCAGATAATTGATTGTGAGATGCAATGTCAAAGGAGAGACAAGATAAATATAAAAAGTAACTAACTAATTATAAGAGAGAAATCAAAGAAAATATATGATTATGATTTGAAGTGGTTAAGGTGATAAAATGAGATGATGCAATAAGTGATATAAAGAGTGAGGGAGAGAAAGAGGAATTGAGAGAGACAGAGGGAGAGACTTAACGATTGGCCGATGTCGAGTTGGTTACCTAGATAAAGCCAACGTGATATGTGTGGTCGAGTTGGTTCCCGGGCGATAAGAGCATTTGGTCGAGTTGGTTCCCGGGTGATACAGCATATGATCATTAAAAAGCATATTTTTTTAGCATAATATGACTACACAGTACATTAGTACTCTTCGATTTAAAGTTTAAATTTCTAGGGAATCACAACAGCCTTTTTTGCATCCTAACGAGTAGAAGATTCTTTTACTGAAGATGTGATTAGTATCATGCCACAGAGCAAAAAAGTAGAACAATTTTGTGACTATGTCCTTGATAATTACATCAAGGACGAAGTATCTAGACCGCCCTCTTCTTGGGCCAAATTTTCTTCGTCTCTCTGTCGAACAACAAATTGTAAGTCGTTTCATTCGCACTTCAACAGTATGTTTTACACGTCAAATTTGAATCTCTTCCAATTAGTATAAGCACTAAAAGCAGATCAAATAGAGGTATATATAAAAAGCCCTAGTCTAGAAACAAAAGCTAATCCGCATACGGAACCTATTTGAACCCATAAGAGTGAGAGAGAGGTGTACGGAAAAGGACTTCTCTCTCACTCTAATGGGCTGAAATAGGTTCCGTATGCAAGTTCCGTGCCCTATCTGACCGAGCCCTAAGACGTCTCAAGATAGAGAAAATTTTCTGCGGTAAGCAATGATACTATTTTAAAATGGTTCTTTCATCCGTCTTTAGTATGTTAAAGCTGTTTCAACAAAATTTTTACCTACGCAGACTTTTGAATTTTCCCAAGCGGAATAGTTTATTCAACATTTAATTCGTGCCGATAAAATTTATTTTTTTTTTAATCAGGCCAGTATTTTACATTTTTATACTGCCAGTCCGAAGTCTGGTTGAAGTGTGACAGAAAAAATAATAAATGCCATTGATAGATAAAGAGCAGTCTTATCGCTCGGGAACCAACTCGACCATAAGCTTTTATCAGCTGGGAACCAACTCAACACTTTTTCTAGATTTGGGAACCAACTCGACATTTCCCTTACGATTATGGATCAGCAATTCTTATTGTAGCAAATGACAATTTTTGTCAATCACTTATAAGTCTGGGTAGCTGTTCCGACGATTCACTTAACGTAGAAAACCCGACTGAGAATGCAAAAATGAGTGCAAGGTGAGCAGAGGGCCAGTATCTCGAATATCCTTGTAGGGAGCTGACGTCACGCACGTGTACCGAGACCGACGGACCAGAGCTCGAGCATGGAGACTAGAGAAAAGGATATGAGTAAAAGAATAACTAACAAACTTTAGGTGCACAAGTTGCTCTGAAGCACTGAATGTTCACTGGCAGCAGCAGCAACTCCTCGACAAAGCTCCTCGGCGTCATCAGATCATCCTCGCGTAGGCTGAAGTAGGGCTGACACGAGACAAGATATGAGACGAGACGAGATTTTAGACAATCTCGTCTCGTCTTGTGATGAAATAAGTCAGTCTCGGCTCAAGCCTCGTGTCGAGTCTCTGTGAGACTCGTTAAATTGTCATTTATGATTTCTAAAATGAAAGAGCATTCATAAAGATAGTTAGATGTTATAATAGTTTATACTTCAAGTGTAAATGCGGGCACACTAAAATTTAAGCTTTAGTGTGGAGTCTAACTTTGTACGGAACAATCCTTTGTCTTGTACTTTCAAATACTTAGTGCTTTTTATTGTAAGTGCACTGAGAGAAGTAAACGCTTACTACTAAAGTGATAGGTTAATTATTAACGTACCGTAGTGTCACGCTGATATTTTCTGATAGTGTAACTATTAACGTTCCAAAATTTCATAATTAACGTTACTTGCTTATTTTGAACTGAAAGTATGTTTATTACTAACTCGTCATATTCTACTAGGTAACATACGCGTGTATGACGATCAACTTTTCTGAAGTTTCCCGCGCGCATGCTATGTATATATTATACATATATGTACATTGTTGTCATCGAAGTAGTGTAATATACCGCGGTGCAGATCGTCTAATTAAGATAATAAAAACAATTAATTGTTTAAAGTAATGATACGAAATGGAGAGTTTGCTTGTTGAATATGGATTAGAGCATCATTTATGTACTCTTACAGGTAATTATAATTGTAGGTTATAGAGTTACAGTGATTCCCAAATGATCATATATGTGTGCGTGTGTACAACCCTGCTTTTTAATGTGTGGGGGGCGTTTTTTACATTAGAGTTAGAGGTATCTGATGTTGTAACTCTGCAAGAGTTAGTGTCCAATGAGTTGGAGTTTCAACGTGCATTCCCGTATAAGACGGTGGTCACACGTTAATTACAAACATATAAGAGGTTAAAACCTTTAAAAAATTCGTACGTTAATAGTTTACGTACCACGTTTACTATCACCTTTTCTTCTCTCAGTGCATAAATTATGAATCGAGATTATCACTTTTTGTTATCACAGTGATTAATTTTGTATTGGGGTGGCATTTTCCTTTTTGTTACCTAAATTTTCCTAACTTTTTTTTTTTTTTTTTTTTTTTTTTTTTTTATAGTGGGAAGGAAGAGATCTTCTAAAGACGCTTCTACGTGCACACATGGCTACCGTGAAGGTAGTATCGGATTCACCCTGGCTTATAGTGTAATAACACTACGTGATGCTAATCCTTACGGGCGCCTACCGACTAAAACTATTCTCCCCAAGAGAGAGTCAGTCCGATGGACTATTACTCTGATATAGGTGTTGAAACAGGAAAGAAGAGATAGAAGCAGAGAAATAGTGGAAATATGAGAAATAACAGCGAAGTTCGATGACCGAACAAGAGACCAAGGAAGAAATCTGGTCGGTACACTACGCATCAGGGCCAAACTCGGAATATTGAGGTGTTAAAGCAGCCTCAGGGACAACGGGAGAGAGAGAGAAACACATCCTGTTCAGGCATCAGACTTATGAGCGAAGATAATTCACTCATAGTTCTTCAGCCCAGCCGCACCGATAGTTGCAGGGCCGATAGCGGCTTCTCTGGATGAACTGGCCCAGGTGTTGGCCCCCTCCGGAAGTAGCTTGCCGGTGACCTATTCACCAGGGCGATGAGCTTCTGGGTTCCCTGACAGGAATTGGCTATGCCGACTGCCAGCGGTAACTCACCGGCCAAGCGTCAGGGCGCGCCGATGTCCTCCCCAAGGAGGGATTGCCCCCCAGGTGCGGGCATCATCAGGAGAAATTGCAGTCAGTCCACTAGAATCGGGGATAATGTGTTTGTGGCACCACGGGTACTTTTCCCACCCACTAAGCCATCGAGGACTAGTTTTTATTGTATCCTGTTTGTACTCAATTTTGCTGCGATCTCTTAGGTGAAAGGAACTCAAATCAATTAGTGCTTCTCCTCCAATTTCGCTATGTCCGAATTTCTTCCGGTATAGTATCAAAGTTGGTAAATGGAAAGAATGCGGAAAAATCAATTTTTACGGTTATTAGCATCAAAGATTCTCAGATTCTAACACTTGTGAAACTATTGAAGAAAATATATGTAACTGTTACGATATATGGCGATGAATCGGCTAATATAGAGTATTCGACACCGGCTGTTGTTGTAGGCACAAGATGGAGCAGTACATTTAATATGTTGCAGTGTGCTGTAAAACTAAAGCCGGTTCCTAATTATCTGTACATTAATTGTTAAGAGTTGAAAATATTTCGTTTGACTGAGTCTGAATGGCTTGGATTAGAAAAAATTATAGACCTACAGCTTTTTGAACAAGTGTTATCTAGAATATGTGGTAAAAAGTACGTGATCTTGCCATTAGTTGTTATAGCTATTAATATACTTTTAGACAAATAGGATATGATAGTTACTAATTTACACGATAAAATTAATTGAAAAGAAAGTGACATAAAATTACTTATAGTCACTAAGGCAGGACAAGATAAAATACTTAAACAATATAACAAACTAGCAGCCTTCTTTTGTTGCTTTAACTCTTGATCCGCGAAATTACGTTGAGTCTTTTGAGTCATATGATTAGGGTTAATAATTAAAAGATGGATCAGACAAAAAATTTGAAAAACTAATTAAAATTGACTATTTAAAAAAAAAAAGAAAACAGAGATAATCAATGGACGAATTCTGCAAAAATTTAGAAAAGACTAAAAATATTGACTTTAATGCTTATTACCGTAAAAATGCATCGTTGAAAGATTGGCGTTTTAAAATTAATAAATATTTAAGCACACCCACAGAATTAAAATATACTGATGTGTTATAATGGTGGCAAGCACATGAGGCTATATATATATCCGTGATTATCAAACATGGATAAAGATATGTTCAGTGTATGTGCCACATCAGCTCTAATAGAACGAGCTTCTCCATACTAAGCATAAATGTCACGAATTTACAATGTTCAAAGAAGGAAGAAAATATTCGAGTGGAGCTTTTCAAGCATTCTAGGATGTACTCTGATCTCAAAAGTAAAATATGTAATGTAAAAATCGAATACGATAATATTATATTGAAAATTATTCATAATTAATCTTTTTACTCATATTCCCATATTCAAAAAATATAAAACGTATGTATGGTTAATTAATAGAGAATTTTTTGTGATGAATTGCTTATTAGCTTATTTTTGTAACTTTCTTAATATTCGTTCTTAAAAAAATTAGTAAATAACCGTGTACATGAAGAGTTTTTTGAAGAGCAGTCCAGGGGTGGAGAAAGGGTTCTGTACCACAGAGTGATCCAGGGATGGGTCTCATGGGCGCTCTGGGTAGGTGTAGTACTACTTGGGAAAATGTAAAATCCGGGGGTGGAAACAGAGGGTAATATGAGTTGGGGAAGATGGGACATGGGGTTATGAGTTATGATGGGGACTTGGGTAAAAAGTGGTCATATACTTGGGGTTAGGATCAACACCCTCCACACCAAGGTGATAGAGGGTGTCCGTAAAAATCAACCAAAGTTGGTGTACGGGTAAAAATAATGTATAAAAAAAAAATAATAAAGGGTTTATTTAGTGGAAAATTTTTTTTTCATCAACATAATACTGCTTTTAAAATTTTCAGTCATGACAAGATAATCACTTTGTCTCGATCTTATTTTTTCTCGAGACAAGACCGAGGTATCTCGAGTCTCGTGGCAGCCCTAGGCTAAAAGCGAACCCCCCCCCCCCTCCCAATGAGTAAAATTTCGATTTTTTCGCAAGAAAAGATTTATTAACTGTCTTAAAATAATAATTCAGGATTCAAATAAGTCCAATTTCATTTTGTTTCATTGCTCAACACGATGCAAAAGTTTTTATAGTCTGACAAAAGTTATAAACATTCATTTGTTTCCACGCACCTTATAAACAATGCGTAAAAAACAGGTTTTTTCGTGAAAAACGGTTGTAAACCGTCTTAAAATAGTAATATAGGGTCACAATACGTATTATTTCATTCATGTACCAGTAGATGGAGTGATTTCTTACTCATTTCTTCCAATTCATTATACTTGATTGACAGTATAAGGATGTTTACCTCCAAGCGTTTCCGCTAGCATCGCAGCACCACTGTAGTTAAGGAGATTTGGAATAAAGTCGAAAATATAGAATCCTGCTGAAAAAAATATATGTTGTTTATTAGCAGCTAAACAATAGGCATGAGGACGATTTATATGGTACCACAAAATAAAGGTGTATTCGCTTAGAAAATGAAAAATAAAACACTTTTTACTCACGTCAAAACAATCAATCTGTCGTGACCCATTAGGCTCGCTTGGCTTAACTTCTAAATAATTAAATATTAAACCAAATGCCAAGTAATTAATTCCCAGAGACTCGAACGGCTCGCTTGGCATAAACATTGTCTCTCAAGTAAGCAAACTATGTGACAATAAATTAATCCACAGTTACCCAATAGGCTTACTTAGCTTATCTTTTATTCATTGAATAAATAATCTATATCCGAAGCAATCAATCTGCCGTGACCCAATAGGGTCCCTTGGCTTAACTTCAGAATTATTAAATAATAAACCAAACGTCAAGTAATTAATTCCCAGAGACCCAAGCAGCTCTCTTGGCATGAATATTGTCTTTCAAGTAAGCAAACTATGTGACAAGCAATTAATCCACAGTTACCCAATAGGCTCGCTTGGCTTGTTTTTTATTCATTGAATAAGTAAACCATGTCCCAAGCAATCAATCTGTCGTGACCCAATAGGCTCGCTTAGCTTAACTTCTGAATAATTAAGTAATAAACCAAATGCCAAGTAATAATTCCCAGTGACTCAAACGGCTCGCTTCACATAAACATTGTTTTTCAAGTAAATAAACTTATGCCGAGTAATTGATTTCCAGTTACCCAATAGGCTTGCTTGGCTTATCTTTTATTCATTGAATAAATAAACTATATTCCAAGCAATCAATCCGCCGTGACCCAATAGGCTCGCTTGGCTTAACTTCAGAATAATTGAATAATAAACCAAATGCCAAGTAATCAATTCCCAGAGACTCAAACGGCTCGTTTGGCATGAATATTGTTTTTTAAGTAAATAAACTATATGCTATGTACTACATTTCCAGTTAACCGATCGGTTTGCTTGGCTTATCTTTTGTTAAGTAAATAAAGAAAGTACATCACATGCAAGCAATTCCCAGTTATACAATCGGCTTGTTTGGCTTATCTTTCATTAATTAAATAAATATACTAAATCCCAACGCTCAGCCTAGGTCAGATAGTTTTCTATGCTGAGCGTAGTAATTTTACTAATGGCATTTTTACTGTGCTCAGAACAATTGACACATCATATACCTGTCAGCTGAGTAAGTATCGACTACTTAGGATAATACTTGTTCTGTTCGTATTAAAAATAATAAATAGTAAATGATAATTGTTCCTGTTTTCGGTCCATCTACTACATAATCAATTAACTAAATACATATACTCCGGAGGCTGGATATGATATTGTGAGCAACAAAGTTTCAACTAACAGAACAAGGAACGTAGAATCCGCCTCTTTTAATTGATGTTTCATATCTGCAGTGCAATATACTGCAAGTGTGATTCCTCATTCAAATCAGGAAAAATTACATCTTAGCATTTGACAAATTTTTTTGCTTCGTATCATTCGAAACTAAATTTTTCTTAAAAACGTGTCAGAAATTTTTTTTTCCTGTGTTTAGATTGGAAAGTTACCATATTTTGAAAAAATCTGTATGTGTCTGTGTGTGTGTGTGTGTGTGTGTGTGTGTGTGTGTGTGTGTGTGTGTGCGTGTGTATGTAATAAGTCATATCTCAGAAATCCTCTAACTAATATCAATGATCTAGGGCTTAAAATATTTGGTATCATGTCCTTAAACTGGCTCGGAAAGAAAATTCATATGTAATTAAGGTTGTTAGAACAATTTTTTGTTGTCCAATTGTCTATTTATCGCAAGATTCGGGTTTAAAATAAAAATTTGATTTCCTCTATGATCATATCCCATAGAGCACTATAATAGCTTTTTTTTCTATTTCAAATAATTTTCGTATCTTTTTTTTTATAGCTTTTATAAAGGAAATACGGAGATTTTGTTAAATAATCTGTCGTATCTCAAAAACCCTTCAAGATATTCTGATGATATAGGGCTTCAAATGTTTCTCATGGCGGATTAGATGAAAATTAAAATTACATACCTTATAAAGGTTGTTACAACGATGTTTGGATGTCAAAATCAAAGGTATGTTTCGTATTGCTGAAATGCAACAATCCCCAAATGTTTTCCTGCATGGTTTTTCGAACTGAGATTTTCCATGTAGGTTTTTTTAAGCAAGTATTAATACTACGTAATGCATTTACCTTTTAAGAACCTGTATACATACGCGGTGGCTTAATTTACAAACCGTAAAATGCAAATAATATAATTATTTTATATGAAAGAAAATCCATGATTACTAAATAAACAGTTGAACTTTTATGAGTGATCGTATGCATCACATATATCATTGTAAAATCGTTACTTCATATTTTAAGTTGTTTCGTTTATTTAAGTGCTATACATAAATACTAGCATTTGAATTTTGCGGTATCTGAATTAAGCTACCGCGTGCGTTTACAATTGCACAAGATCCTTTGCTTTATATCGCTTGTTATAGGGCATTTTGATGTACTGCTTATGTTTAACAAAAAACACGAAAAAATAATTCCTCCCATATCGTGTCTGATAAGCAGTAAATAAAAAATAAGGTACAAACATGATTTACAATAGATAAGAAAGCTATTTTAGTGCTCTATGAGATAATCCAAGCGTGCCAATTGGGAAACTAGCGATTAATTGCTTGGCATATAAATTATTAATTTACTTTATAAACAATATTTATGCCAAGTGAGCCGTTTGGGTCTCTGGGGATCAATTACTTAGCATTTGATTTAATAATTAATTATTCAGAAGTAAAGCTAAGCGTGCCTATTGGGTCAAGTGAGATTGATTGCTTGGAATTCAGTTAATTCATCTAATTAATAACAGATAGGCCAAGCGAGCCGATTGGGTAAATGAGGATTAATTGCTTGGCATATAAATTCTTTAATTAACCAACATATTTGAAGCCAATAAATTCGATTGGGTGATAGGGGCTTCATTGCTCGGGATTTAGATTATATATTTAAGAACCGCAAAAAAATTCTCTCATATTTCATTAATTTTTCTAAAGGTGTTTATTTATAAATTTATTTCGTGTGGAAAATTGAACTTAAAATGATTCCTTCGTGCAAAGGGTGCTGAGCACACGCAACTTTTAAATTACTCTTGTCCTGGGCGGCTTAATCGTGTCAGTTTGTCTGGGTTGAAAAGTTGACGACCTTACCGATGCTCATGACTCATGACTATCATCTGCAATTGTAGGAAATCGTCCAGTGGTTTTCTGTGGATCTCTGGCTCGCTGAACACATCACAGGCGCTATTCATAGTGATATGTCACAAATGTTTTTAGTGAAGCTCAAGATCAATTTATAATTATGTACCTGTATCCACGACTAGACACCATTATTTTTTGTTTTTATATAATAGCGGAAAGAAGGAAATCTTCTAAAGACGCTTCTGCGTATAAAAAGCTACTGTCAGAGGTAGTGTCGGACTCACATTGGTGTATAATACAATGACATTACGATAGTTAATGACTACCGGGCGCCTACCGACTAAAACCATCCTCCCCAAGAGAGAGCCAGCCGTTGGGCTATTACTCTGATATAGGTGTTAAAACAAGAAAGAAGAGATAAAAGCAGAGAAGTAGTGGAAGATGAGAAATTAACGGCGAAGTTCAATGACCGACCAAGAGATCAAGGAAGGAATCTGGTTGGTACTCTATCGCATCGGGTTCAAACTGGGAATATTGAGGTGTTAAAACAGTCTTAAGTCAAAGAGGAGGGAGAGAAAAACATCCTGTTCAGGCATCAGACTTATGAGCTGAGAGAATCCACTCATAGCCTTGCAGCCCAGCCATAGTTGCGGGGCTGAAAGCGATTTCACAGGATAAACTGACCCAGGTGTGGCACCCCCCCCCCCCCCCCCGCCGGGGTAGAGGGCTTTTCCCAGAAAAACCCCCCCCGGGGGGGGCCCCCCCCCCCCCCCCCCCCCCCCCCCTGAAGAGATTTGCTGGCGATCTATCGGTTCAGTCGATGGGGATTGGCAATACTGCCCGTTGTCAGTGGGAACCAACCGTCCAAGCGTCAGGGCACGCCTACGACCTCTCCAAAGATGTATTGCCCCCCACGTCTAGGCATCATCAGGAGAAACTGCACATTCCACTTGTAGCTTTGAAATTGTTTGGCTGACAGACTTTGGCTATCGACGAGTACATCTTTTCTGGGCATCTTATTGATCTATAATTTCATGAGCAGGTGCATTTAACTGCTTTTGTTTTTTTTTTTTTTATAACTTGGAGTAATATATTGTAAAACGTATAAAATTTGCCACATAACAGAGCTGATTATTGTGATAGAAGATTAGGTGTTTAATTTTTTTACAGTAGTAATTATTAAAAAATCAAGTATAATAATTAATACTTATCAATGATGCATCACCTCAATGCTTTGCACTTCTTCAAACAATTAGATAGCGTATATGAAACATGCATTTATTCAATATTTTACAATTTTACTTGAGTAGCTAGGCAGCAGATCATAGACAAACTTTGTAAAGCCTTCAGCAGATATCATGATTCATCTTATTTATCGTTTAGGACACAAGAAACACCAAAATAGCTTAAATCATATCTCACTTTAAAACTATGCAAACTATACAAACACCTTTTACATTATTTATAAAATGTTGTGAACAGATGTATTGCATTTGATTTGGAGTCCACGTTAAATCAAAATGATCAAATCTATTCTTAAGTTTCGGTTGGATAAAAATATCGATCAAGTCATATGTTACAGATGGTTAAAGAAATTTCACACAAAATTAAATGAGACTTAAATATGTTATACAAAGCCTTATCCTTGACTGTCCATAACTTTTACAGGGATTAACATTTTTAAGTTGTATTAAGAGTTTATCTTTCAGCTACGGATGTGACATTGCTCAAATCACAGTTCTCAACTGTAAAAAACAGTCCATTTCATTAAGTACTACACCAATTCAATAACATTTTGTCAAATTGTTGACCGTAATACAAGAACTGGTTCATCAAGTTGCCGTAAATAATAAGATATTTCAGTTATTGCGAGAGCAAGATAATGAGAGGTACTGGAGTCCATCAATGATTGTTGAGGTACTCAGAGGGTGATCTCCCTTGAATTTATAAACTGTAATTATTTAATCAAGTATCCTAAGTTGTATAGCAATTTGAACTGTAAATTTAGAAATTGGGTTAGGATTGACAGGCAAAGATAAAAAATGTTAATACCCGTTGTAAAAGAAATAACTGACAGAAGAAAGCATAATATGTTCCAGATACTCAACTAAAAAGATTAATTTTTATTTTATTTTCCTATCTACAGTATAATATATTATAAACAACCAAAATTAAATCTTAATTACTGAATAATAATAACTAATAAGAAAACATTGAAAAAAATGAGAGTACAAAGAATAAGAAATAAAAAAAAAACGAGTCAGTGGGTGCTTGGGCACCCAACTATTAAGTTATACTTCTTAAATATTTTACCTTTCAATAAATAAACAATTTTAAAGAATATAGTATGTAGATAGAAGAAGTACAGAATTTAGCCATGGCACTACGTGCGGCCAAGCTGGCAAGTAAGAGACTGCCCGCTTTCATCGAATCTTCCGATTATTACATAACAACTTCCTACGCTGATAACATCTCTAATGTCACGCTCGCACCTGCCATACACGCTCACACACTGATTCTTAGTCCCGTATGTAACACCCACAGTATAAATACCTAAAACAAGGCTTGGAAAATAATAAAAAAAACAAGTTTTTTTAATAAATGTATATTCAATCATATAGAATGGATTATAACCATATTGTTAATAAAATATTTTACAAACACGCAATGGTCCAGCCCTACACGGGACAACTGTACACAAGTACTCTACACCTTGGATCAATATAATTGTATAATATAGTGGCTGCATATGGTGTAGGGTGCTTGTGCAGAGTTGTAAGGTGAACGACTGGACCCTTACTCGAGTGAATGGTGCTTAACTCAAAAAATTACCCTATTTAGGAATAAAGAAAAAAAATTGTGGGCGTCACGTGTGACACACCGCAGAAGAGAGAACTTCGAGGGTTATCAAATGTGTACAAATGTATTAAAAGAGAGAGCGAGAGAGAGTGAGTGATAGTTAGGAGATGGAAGTAATGTGCATAAATAGTATGATAAATAAAGAAAACTTTACATGAGATGTACTAAGTTTATTCTAAAACTAAAGCAAGTTAAAAACATTAGTCTTTTTCAAGTTATGTAGTTTCTAAACAATATAAAAAATTATTTCTAAATTACGTATGCATGTCTGCATTGAATTGTAAAAATTGTTATTTTCGACCTATCTTGCTTACTCGTCGAGACATAGCGTATTTTTTGTTTTTTAAATGTTATGCCGTCATGCAATTCTTTTGGAATAATTTATACGTATTTATATTCATATTTCAAATGTGTTGTGACTTTTTTTGAAATTTTGTTATCTCCTTTTCACCAGGATATACACTAAATTGGGAAAACTGAGGTTATGGCGTAACGTTGGCTAAAACCGCTCGATTTGTCCAAATATATGTTTATTTACCCATCAGGGCACCCATAAAAATTGTTATTTTTAGCCTAAGTTGCTTTCTGTTTTAGAAATTGTGTATTTTCGAATATTTTAAGGTGACGTGCGCACAAAACCGAAAATAGTTATTTCTATATACTTGTCATCATTTACTATTTAGTGTTATTATGTTTCCCAAAATTTGTCCACATCAATTGGATGTAGATACATACATCTAAAACACTGGAAATTGAGGTTATGATTTTACATCACCAACACCTCTCTATTTATTCCTCGCGATGATTTTTGTTTTCCCTTAACAAAATCCGAATTGTTATTTTTAATGTAGCGTATTTTTAAATAGTTTGAAGTTAAGTCATAATAACAACCCGTTGAATAAATAATGGGCATCTGCATCGATCTGCTGAGCATGCAAATTTTTTTTAGTAATTGTTTACTGTATTTAAATAAAAATAATAAGTCTTTACATGTGTGTATTAAGTAAAAACACATGCGCACACACTAACACACATTTACACGGACATCTACACGTATGTATACAGGATGGATACATATTCACGAACTAGGCGAAGCAGCAGCTTTGCGCGTTGAGTATCACTGCACGTGTTAAAGTAAGTAAAGGTAGGTGCGAGCTGCTGTGCAATACCCGCTTTAGTGACACTCAACTTGCGGAGCCTCGATTTGCGGAGTTCGTGAAGTAGTGTCCGCATAGTGCACGATTTTACATACGTTCACAGTGTTCACAGAAACACACTAAACACACAATATACATAGTATACTATACATTGACTATATAAGTATATATGTGGTGAAATCTCCAGACGAACGGTAAGACTGGAACAGTCAGACGATCCACTTATGTTGCGTAACTTTAAAAATTCGGAAATAATAAGAAGCAATAAAAATCAAATAATGTATCCATAGAACCTCGTATTAATTAAACAATAATTAAAAAAAGGGTATTGCTCTCTCTCTTTTTCCATGCCTGGACGTACAATAAAGTAATGTAAAACTTTGCTTTTAAAAGTTCAAAAAAAATTAATTAATTAAATAAATAATACAAATAATTTCTTATTAATTATTTAAAACCAAATAAATTATTAAACAGTGAATACAAATTTTAAATTAAAAATAAGTTGTGAACCACAGTATAAGAGGCAGTTCAAGTAGATGACTGAACGGGATAGCTCATGGCTGGATGGATCCGGTGCTCGGCTGAAGTGCACAAGGTTGTGAGATCAAATCTTGTGGAAAATGTTTTTTTTTTTTTTTTAAAGAAATTGAAGACTTACAATTTACTTTCGATACACATTTTAGAGATAGAGAATATAGAAATCTCAATTACCTTCTGGTATGTATTGAATTTACTTCCGTTATACATTTCCAAATCCACTTCCGTTACACATTTTAGAGAGAGAGGGAATGTTGAAATCGTTGATTTACCCCCTGCATAACGCGCCTATAGAAGTATAACTTCAAAAAAAATAGACTGGACCGAGATTCAAAGACAGGTATGGTAAAACGTAAAGATGCGCTAGTCCACTCAGCTAAAGCTTTAATAATGTTGTATGATATAGATGTAGTAAATAAGTTGTATTGAGAGCTTGGGATATACATATATAGATATACATGATGGACCAGGCTAGAGGGGGATAGACTCTTTCATGCCGCGTGCGGCGAGTGCCGTCGCCGCCGTGGCCCGCCGGCGGCTTAAGCCAATGGCAACAACTCAGTGTTGGCTAAGAGTCTTTCAACATGGCGGAAGAGGGTCCCCCTACCACTTTCTCGTCTAAGAAGAGTAGTGGGGGGACCACTTTTTTGCACGGTGGTCGACAGTGTCGTCTGCTGCGACAGGGGTGCTCAATTAAATCGCCAAGTAGTCGTGTGACCTATATACAACAATATCAGGGCTCTTTGTAAAATAATACAATATTTACATCACAGAGATGTAATAATGTTTACTACTGCTTACAAGACAGTTTGAAATGGTAAGCTGGAAAATTAAGATGGCCTACTCATGACAGCCTCGCTGAGTAAATGCACAGGTAAGTTAAAGTTGTCTGTCGCTATTATGCAATGCTTTAAAAGTGTTAAAGATAGTACAATATTTTTTTTTAATTGGGTTTATCATACAGTGCGTAATAAGTTGATGTAATTAACAAGTATACCAGCTACATGAATTCATCTGTCTGTTAATTGATAAGAGAGAAAACCTGTGAAGTTAAGCAACATCTTCATGCAGTTTCTATAAATGCTGTGGAAATTCAAAGCCAGGTCGCAGAGCTTGACAAAAACATGAACAATGCTCTAGCTCATATTCTAACCGGAGATAAGATTTATTGTTGACATTTGCTTACCTGTTAAGGATCCAAAAGCATAATTGATTAATTGCATATTCATTTCAGATAGAAAAGGAATAACTTTAGATTTTAATCATGTAACGTACTAAATTCAGTCGTACGTTTAATGGTTGGCCCATGAATTATGTGTTTTCAAGGGTATTTAACAATTTGTAACAGTCGGGCCCATCCTTCACTATAATAATTATAATTCAATATCTTCTTCTTATCGTTTTGCATAAATTTATCTACGAACATTCAAACTTCGCACCGTATTAAAATTTCAAGTTCCGCGCCCGATTCAAGTGCACGTGCCCTGTAGTACCAGCTACCAGCCACCAGGTGGCAAGCGCTTGGAATCGAATCTACCACTACCGATTTAGTGATCTCTAGTGCCTATAAGAGCTCACTCGGCCGATCCGCAGCATCCGCTCGCTCGGCGATCAGTGGGTAACACAGCAGTGGCAAGAGCAGCATATGGTCAATAAACCCCACTGTGTTCACTCTTCTTTTTGCACCTAAACTCATTAACCTGTCCCTGTGCGCGTCAGCTTGCTGACGAGAGCTGCCCACATGCCTCTAACCCCCCCTCTTTTTTTGTCTCCAAATATATGTATATATTTCCCCTCTACCCCATGCAAAAGTGGAGTCGTCTGTCCACTGGACAAAACTAGATGCCTGCTTGGCTCAAGGTTGTGTAGTAGCCTTAGAGTACACACCTCCCACCCCTAAAACATACAAAGACGTTACTGTGAAGTTCCCGAGGATTTTTCCCAAGATACGGTAGCCACTCCACCGCCCCTGACTCCCACAGTAGATCTTACTCAACGTCTCTGGACGTCCCCAGTCAAACTCGCTGTTGCCGCTCCTCGACGCCCAACACAACCAACTACGCCACCAACTACGCTGACTCCGAAGAGGCGACCAAGAAAGAAAACTCCGATACCACGCCAGTAAAGATGGGTAGGGTACTCCTGGCCCTGACAGGTTTTCGACACAGACTCCCAACTTCCTAGGGACATCCCGAACCGTCATCACGCGACTCTCATCCCTCTTCGCACGCCCCTTGCCATGTTCAAAGCCAGCCCTTAGGGGGTGCTTTTAACAGTTTGGTGCCCAACGTGGGGCCATCTCAACAGAACTCTCTGCTACTGCAGGGAGAAGCCTACGAGACACCAGCACTGCCGACTGATCGTCACCTGACCCGCAACCAGTTCAAACTCCTTCTAGGTGGGGAAAAACACCTAGTGGCGCTCGACACGCAAAAATCACTCAACTCCAATAAGAAGAGATGCAAGAAGAAGATAAAAAAGGACAGAATTCCTGAAACGACCACTGTTCTCGAGGAACTACTAGCAACACTCATGCAGAGGGCCCGGATCTAACTGCAAAAGCTACCGACCTATGGAGCTCACAGCCATGAAGATCCGAAGACCTACCTAGCACAGTGTGAGGCCTACTCCAAGGCTCACGAAACGCTGGACACCCAGCAGACCCATACAGCTACCAATGGACTTCGAGGAGAAGCAGAGAAATGGTGGCAACCGTATAAATACCTCTCTTTAACCTTCGAGCAGTTCAGCAACTTACTTGAAGCAAGATTCGACAGCCCAGCTGTTCAAGAAAAACTACTTTCAGGGCTCTATTCAAAACACCAGTCCGAGAAAGAACCAGTCGTGGCATTCCTTCAAGAGAAATATCTCATGGTTTAAAGGATTAACTCTAAGACCCCAGAGAAGGAGATGGTAACCATTGTCATGGAGCTCATCCGTCCATATCTACGCAAACAGTTACGATACCACACGAACATTACTTACGCAGACCTAATTAACATGTCAATTTCAGTGGAGAAGGATGAAGAAGATCTACAAAAATTTAGGAGCAAGAAACCCAGCGCAGACACCAAACCGATCCCAGCGGTCACAAACCCAGGAACCACACTACCAGGGCGTGCCCCCAAGTGCTTCTTCGGTCCCGAGTACCATCTTGATCGCGATTGTCCTATCCAGATCGCCCGGTTCTCTATCACTTCTCTAACACTACGGGAAATGGAATAGGAGCGTCGGGGAGACCGGCTACCAACGCTCTGGAGGAACACCGGCAATAAACGCTACCAGTACATCCCGCCCCCCGCTACGAAAAATCACCGTCTGCCTTGGTCATCGAGAGGTAGCTGCTCTGGTGGATCATGCCGCAACAGACAACTTTGTTCATTTATAGTAAATAAAGGCCGGATGTGGAGTGCATATCTTTATTGATAACATGACAATCGTCGACGTTTCGCTGCTCACAGACAGCTTTATCAAGACATAACTTATCTGCTAGACTCGAGCAGGTGCCTCAGGCACTCCCTACCATTGCCACAATTACTATATTAATAAAAAGCTTTTTTCTTTTACGCTTACACATGAGGAGGAAAACAAGCAACAACAACGTTTTCAGACCATAAAGGTATCAAAGATCTTTGGTACCAGCCTCACAAACCTTTCCGCTTAGCTTCATACCCTTGCTTGTAGAAGCGTCGAGAGATCATCGAGGAATAGGTGCAGGAGATGTTGGCAGGTGGTATTATCGAACCCTTGTTTTCATCCTACAGCTTCCCAATAGTCCTATCACCCAAAAAGGATGGCACTATGCAATTCTGCGTCGACTACGGACGGTTGAACTCTATTAGCGAGGATACATCACGATGTGTACCTCACATTCATCACGTGGTCAAGGACATCGGGGCTGCCATATGCTTTTCCAAGCTCGATCTCAAGAGCGGATACTGGCAGATCTCCATGGCACCTGACTCTATACAATACACCGCGTTTGCTACTCATTCGGGTGGCTGCTACCAG